>JAZHYW010009039.1:0-48950 GCA_037355805.1 Ixodes ricinus
CGTTCAGGTGCCTGATTTTACTAATTTTGACCCGTCCGCTATTTGACCTTTTTATCATATATTGGAGTCCGAACTGGAACTGCAATGTTACGTTCAGGTGCCTGATTTTACTAATTTTGACCCGTCCGCTATTTGACCTTTTTATCATATATTGGAGTCCGAACTGGAACTGCAATGTTACGTTCAGGTGCCTGATTTTACTAATTTTGACCCGTCCGCTATTTGACCTTTTTATCATATATTGGAGTCCGAACTGGAACTGCAATGTTACGTTCAGGTGCCTGATTTTACTAATTTTGACCCGTCCGCTATTTGACCTTTTTATCATATATTGGAGTCCGAACTGGAACTGCAATGTTACGTTCAGGTGCCTGATTTTACTAATTTTGACCCGTCCGCTATTTGACCTTTTTATCATATATTGGAGTCCGAACTGGAACTGCAATGTTACGTTCAGGTGCCTGATTTTACTAATTTTGACCCGTCCGCTATTTGACCTTTTTATCATATATTGGAGTCCGAACTGGAACTGCAATGTTACGTTCAGGTGCCTGATTTTACTAATTTTGACCCGTCCGCTATTTGACCTTTTTATCATATATTGGAGTCCGAACTGGAACTGCAATGTTACGTTCAGGTGCCTGATTTTACTAATTTTGACCCGTCCGCTATTTGACCTTTTTATCATATATTGGAGTCCGAACTGGAACTGCAATGTTACGTTCAGGTGCCTGATTTTACTAATTTTGACCCGTCCGCTATTTGACCTTTTTATCATATATTGGAGTCCGAACTGGAACTGCAATGTTACGTTCAGGTGCCTGATTTTACTAATTTTGACCCGTCCGCTATTTGACCTTTTTATCATATATTGGAGTCCGAACTGGAACTGCAATGTTACGTTCAGGTGCCTGATTTTACTAATTTTGACCCGACCGCTATTTGACCTCTTTATCAAATATTGGAGTCCGAACTGGAACTGCAGTGTTACGTTCAGGTGCCTGATTTTACTAATTTTGACCCGTCCGCTATTTGACCTTTTTATCATATATTGGAGTCCGATCTGGAACTGCAATGTTACGTTCAGGTGCCTGATTTTACTAATTTTGACCTGTCCGCTATTTGACCTTTTTATCATACATTGCAGTCCGAACTGGAACTGCAATGTTACGTTCAGGTGCCTGATTTTACTAATTTTGACCCGTCCGCTATTTGACCTTTTTATCATATATTGGAGTCCGAACTGGAACTGCAATGTTACGTTGAGGTACCTGATTTTCCTAATTTTGACCCGTCCGCTATTTGACCTTTTTATCAAATATTGGAGTCCGACCTGGAACTGCAGTGTTACGTTCAGGGGCCTGATTTTACTAATTTTGACCCCTCCGCTATTTGACCTTTTTATCATATATGAGTCCGATCTGGAACTGCAATGTTACGTTTAGGTGCCTGATTTTACTAATTTTGACCCGTCCGCTAATTGACCTTTTTATCATATATTGGAGTCCGAACTGGAACTGCAATGTTACGTTCAGGTGCCTGATTTTACTAATTTTGACCCGTCCGCTATTTGACCTTTTTATCATATATTGGAGTCCGAACTGGAACTGCAATGTTACGTTCAGGTGCCTGATTTTACTAATTTTGACCCGTCCGCTATTTGACCTTTTTATCATATATTGGAGTCCGAACTGGAACTGCAATGTTACGTTCAGGTGCCTGATTTTACTAATTTTGACCCGTCCGCTATTTGACCTTTTTATCATATATTGGAGTCCGAACTGGAACTGCAATGTTACGTTCAGGTGCCTGATTTTACTAATTTTGACCCGTCCGCTATTTGACCTTTTTATCATATATTGGAGTCCGAACTGGAACTGCAATGTTACGTTCAGGTGCCTGATTTTACTAATTTTGACCCGTCCGCTATTTGACCTTTTTATCATATATTGGAGTCCGAACTGGAACTGCAATGTTACGTTCAGGTGCCTGATTTTACTAATTTTGACCCGTCCGCTATTTGACCTTTTTATCATATATTGGAGTCCGAACTGGAACTGCAATGTTACGTTCAGGTGCCTGATTTTACTAATTTTGACCCGTCCGCTATTTGACCTTTTTATCATATATTGGAGTCCGAACTGGAACTGCAATGTTACGTTCAGGTGCCTGATTTTACTAATTTTGACCCGTCCGCTATTTGACCTTTTTATCATATATTGGAGTCCGAACTGGAACTGCAATGTTACGTTCAGGTGCCTGATTTTACTAATTTTGACCCGTCCGCTATTTGACCTTTTTATCATATATTGGAGTCCGAACTGGAACTGCAATGTTACGTTCAGGTGCCTGATTTTACTAATTTTGACCTGTCCGCTATTTGACCTTTTTTATCATACATTGGAGTCCGAACTGGAACTGCAATGTTACGTTCAGGTGCCTGATTTTACTAATTTTGACCCGTCCGCTATTTGACCTTTTTATCATATATTGGAGTCCGAACTGGAACTGCAATGTTACGTTCAGGTGCCTGATTTTACTAATTTTGACCCGTCCGCTATTTGACCTTTTTATCATATATTGGAGTCCGAACTGGAACTGCAATGTTACGTTCAGGTGCCTGATTTTACTAATTTTGACCCGTCCGCTATTTGACCTTTTTATCATATATTGGAGTCCGAACTGGAACTGCAATGTTACGTTCAGGTGCCTGATTTTACTAATTTTGACCCGTCCGCTATTTGACCTTTTTATCATATATTGGAGTCCGAACTGGAACTGCAATGTTACGTTCAGGTGCCTGATTTTACTAATTTTGACCCGTCCGCTATTTGACCTTTTTATCATATATTGGAGTCCGAACTGGAACTGCAATGTTACGTTCAGGTGCCTGATTTTACTAATTTTGACCCGTCCGCTATTTGACCTTTTTATCATATATTGGAGTCCGAACTGGAACTGCAATGTTACGTTCAGGTGCCTGATTTTACTAATTTTGACCCGTCCGCTATTTGACCTTTTTATCATATATTGGAGTCCGAACTGGAACTGCAATGTTACGTTCAGGTGCCTGATTTTACTAATTTTGACCCGTCCGCTATTTGACCTTTTTATCATATATTGGAGTCCGAACTGGAACTGCAATGTTACGTTCAGGTGCCTGATTTTACTAATTTTGACCCGTCCGCTATTTGACCTTTTTATCATATATTGGAGTCCGAACTGGAACTGCAATGTTACGTTCAGGTGCCTGATTTTACTAATTTTGACCCGTCCGCTATTTGACCTTTTTATCATATATTGGAGTCCGAACTGGAACTGCAATGTTACGTTCAGGTGCCTGATTTTACTAATTTTGACCCGTCCGCTATTTGACCTTTTTATCATATATTGGAGTCCGAACTGGAACTGCAATGTTACGTTCAGGTGCCTGATTTTACTAATTTTGACCCGTCCGCTATTTGACCTTTTTATCATATATTGGAGTCCGAACTGGAACTGCAATGTTACGTTCAGGTGCCTGATTTTACTAATTTTGACCCGTCCGCTATTTGACCTTTTTATCATATATTGGAGTCCGAACTGGAACTGCAATGTTACGTTCAGGTGCCTGATTTTACTAATTTTGACCCGTCCGCTATTTGACCTTTTTATCATATATTGGAGTCCGAACTGGAACTGCAATGTTACGTTCAGGTGCCTGATTTTACTAATTTTGACCCGTCCGCTATTTGACCTTTTTATCATATATTGGAGTCCGAACTGGAACTGCAATGTTACGTTCAGGTGCCTGATTTTACTAATTTTGACCCGTCCGCTATTTGACCTTTTTATCATATATTGGAGTCCGAACTGGAACTGCAATGTTACGTTCAGGTGCCTGATTTTACTAATTTTGACCCGTCCGCTATTTGACCTTTTTATCATATATTGGAGTCCGAACTGGAACTGCAATGTTACGTTCAGGTGCCTGATTTTACTAATTTTGACCCGTCCGCTATTTGACCTTTTTATCATATATTGGAGTCCGAACTGGAACTGCAATGTTACGTTCAGGTGCCTGATTTTACTAATTTTGACCCGTCCGCTATTTGACCTTTTTATCATATATTGGAGTCCGAACTGGAACTGCAATGTTACGTTCAGGTGCCTGATTTTACTAATTTTGACCCGTCCGCTATTTGACCTTTTTATCATATATTGGAGTCCGAACTGGAACTGCAATGTTACGTTCAGGTGCCTGATTTTACTAATTTTGACCCGTCCGCTATTTGACCTTTTTATCATATATTGGAGTCCGAACTGGAACTGCAATGTTACGTTCAGGTGCCTGATTTTACTAATTTTGACCCGTCCGCTATTTGACCTTTTTATCATATATTGGAGTCCGAACTGGAACTGCAATGTTACGTTCAGGTGCCTGATTTTACTAATTTTGACCCGTCCGCTATTTGACCTTTTTATCATATATTGGAGTCCGAACTGGAACTGCAATGTTACGTTCAGGTGCCTGATTTTACTAATTTTGACCCGTCCGCTATTTGACCTTTTTATCATATATTGGAGTCCGAACTGGAACTGCAATGTTACGTTCAGGTGCCTGATTTTACTAATTTTGACCCGTCCGCTATTTGACCTTTTTATCATATATTGGAGTCCGAACTGGAACTGCAATGTTACGTTCAGGTGCCTGATTTTACTAATTTTGACCCGTCCGCTATTTGACCTTTTTATCATATATTGGAGTCCGAACTGGAACTGCAATGTTACGTTCAGGTGCCTGATTTTACTAATTTTGACCCGTCCGCTATTTGACCTTTTTATCATATATTGGAGTCCGAACTGGAACTGCAATGTTACGTTCAGGTGCCTGATTTTACTAATTTTGACCCGTCCGCTATTTGACCTTTTTATCATATATTGGAGTCCGAACTGGAACTGCAATGTTACGTTCAGGTGCCTGATTTTACTAATTTTGACCCGTCCGCTATTTGACCTTTTTATCATATATTGGAGTCCGAACTGGAACTGCAATGTTACGTTCAGGTGCCTGATTTTACTAATTTTGACCCGTCCGCTATTTGACCTTTTTATCATATATTGGAGTCCGAACTGGAACTGCAATGTTACGTTCAGGTGCCTGATTTTACTAATTTTGACCCGTCCGCTATTTGACCTTTTTATCATATATTGGAGTCCGAACTGGAACTGCAATGTTACGTTCAGGTGCCTGATTTTACTAATTTTGACCCGTCCGCTATTTGACCTTTTTATCATATATTGGAGTCCGAACTGGAACTGCAATGTTACGTTCAGGTGCCTGATTTTACTAATTTTGACCCGTCCGCTATTTGACCTTTTTATCATATATTGGAGTCCGAACTGGAACTGCAATGTTACGTTCAGGTGCCTGATTTTACTAATTTTGACCCGTCCGCTATTTGACCTTTTTATCATATATTGGAGTCCGAACTGGAACTGCAATGTTACGTTCAGGTGCCTGATTTTACTAATTTTGACCCGTCCGCTATTTGACCTTTTTATCATATATTGGAGTCCGAACTGGAACTGCAATGTTACGTTCAGGTGCCTGATTTTACTAATTTTGACCCGTCCGCTATTTGACCTTTTTATCATATATTGGAGTCCGAACTGGAACTGCAATGTTACGTTCAGGTGCCTGATTTTACTAATTTTGACCCGTCCGCTATTTGACCTTTTTATCATATATTGGAGTCCGAACTGGAACTGCAATGTTACGTTCAGGTGCCTGATTTTACTAATTTTGACCTGTCCGCTATTTGACCTTTTTATCATATATTGGAGTCCGAACTGGAACTGCAATGTTACGTTCAGGTGCCTGATTTTACTAATTTTGACCCGTCCGCTATTTGACCTTTTTATCATATATTGGAGTCCGAACTGGAACTGCAATGTTACGTTCAGGTGCCTGATTTTACTAATTTTGACCTGTCCGCTATTTGACCTTTTTATCATACATTGGAGTCCGAACTGGAACTGCAATGTTACGTTCAGGTGCCTGATTTTACTAATTTTGACCCGTCCGCTATTTGACCTTTTTATCATATATTGGAGTCCGAACTGGAACTGCAATGTTACGTTCAGGTGCCTGATTTTACTAATTTTGACCCGTCCGCTATTTGACCTTTTTATCATATATTGGAGTCCGAACTGGAACTGCAATGTTACGTTCAGGTGCCTGATTTTACTAATTTTGACCCGTCCGCTATTTGACCTTTTTATCATATATTGGAGTCCGAACTGGAACTGCAATGTTACGTTCAGGTGCCTGATTTTACTAATTTTGACCCGTCCGCTATTTGACCTTTTTATCATATATTGGAGTCCGAACTGGAACTGCAATGTTACGTTCAGGTGCCTGATTTTACTAATTTTGACCCGTCCGCTATTTGACCTTTTTATCATATATTGGAGTCCGAACTGGAACTGCAATGTTACGTTCAGGTGCCTGATTTTACTAATTTTGACCCGTCCGCTATTTGACCTTTTTATCATATATTGGAGTCCGAACTGGAACTGCAATGTTACGTTCAGGTGCCTGATTTTACTAATTTTGACCCGTCCGCTATTTGACCTTTTTATCATATATTGGAGTCCGAACTGGAACTGCAATGTTACGTTCAGGTGCCTGATTTTACTAATTTTGACCCGTCCGCTATTTGACCTTTTTATCATATATTGGAGTCCGAACTGGAACTGCAATGTTACGTTCAGGTGCCTGATTTTACTAATTTTGACCTGTCCGCTATTTGACCTTTTTATCATATATTGGAGTCCGAACTGGAACTGCAATGTTACGTTCAGGTGCCTGATTTTACTAATTTTGACCCGTCCGCTATTTGACCTTTTTATCATATATTGGAGTCCGAACTGGAACTGCAATGTTACGTTCAGGTGCCTGATTTTACTAATTTTGACCCGTCCGCTATTTGACCTTTTTATCATATATTGGAGTCCGAACTGGAACTGCAATGTTACGTTCAGGTGCCTGATTTTACTAATTTTGACCCGTCCGCTATTTGACCTTTTTATCATATATTGGAGTCCGAACTGGAACTGCAATGTTACGTTCAGGTGCCTGATTTTACTAATTTTGACCCGTCCGCTATTTGACCTTTTTATCATATATTGGAGTCCGAACTGGAACTGCAATGTTACGTTCAGGTGCCTGATTTTACTAATTTTGACCCGTCCGCTATTTGACCTTTTTATCATATATTGGAGTCCGAACTGGAACTGCAATGTTACGTTCAGGTGCCTGATTTTACTAATTTTGACCCGTCCGCTATTTGACCTTTTTATCATATATTGGAGTCCGAACTGGAACTGCAATGTTACGTTCAGGTGCCTGATTTTACTAATTTTGACCCGTCCGCTATTTGACCTTTTTATCATATATTGGAGTCCGAACTGGAACTGCAATGTTACGTTCAGGTGCCTGATTTTACTAATTTTGACCCGTCCGCTATTTGACCTTTTTATCATATATTGGAGTCCGAACTGGAACTGCAATGTTACGTTCAGGTGCCTGATTTTACTAATTTTGACCCGTCCGCTATTTGACCTTTTTATCATATATTGGAGTCCGAACTGGAACTGCAATGTTACGTTCAGGTGCCTGATTTTACTAATTTTGACCCGTCCGCTATTTGACCTTTTTATCATATATTGGAGTCCGAACTGGAACTGCAATGTTACGTTCAGGTGCCTGATTTTACTAATTTTGACCCGTCCGCTATTTGACCTTTTTATCATATATTGGAGTCCGAACTGGAACTGCAATGTTACGTTCAGGTGCCTGATTTTACTAATTTTGACCTGTCCGCTATTTGACCTTTTTATCATATATTGGAGTCCGAACTGGAACTGCAATGTTACGTTCAGGTGCCTGATTTTACTAATTTTGACCCGTCCGCTATTTGACCTTTTTATCATATATTGGAGTCCGAACTGGAACTGCAATGTTACGTTCAGGTGCCTGATTTTACTAATTTTGACCCGTCCGCTATTTGACCTTTTTATCATATATTGGAGTCCGAACTGGAACTGCAATGTTACGTTCAGGTGCCTGATTTTACTAATTTTGACCCGTCCGCTATTTGACCTTTTTATCATATATTGGAGTCCGAACTGGAACTGCAATGTTACGTTCAGGTGCCTGATTTTACTAATTTTGACCCGTCCGCTATTTGACCTTTTTATCATATATTGGAGTCCGAACTGGAACTGCAATGTTACGTTCAGGTGCCTGATTTTACTAATTTTGACCCGTCCGCTATTTGACCTTTTTATCATATATTGGAGTCCGATCTGGAACTGCAATGTTACGTTCAGGTGCCTGATTTTACTAATTTTGACCTGTCCGCTATTTGACCTTTTTATCATACATTGGAGTCCGAACTGGAACTGCAATGTTACGTTCAGGTGCCTGATTTTACTAATTTTGACCCGTCCGCTATTTGACCTTTTTATCATATATTGGAGTCCGAACTGGAACTGCAATGTTACGTTGAGGTACCTGATTTTCCTAATTTTGACCCGTCCGCTATTTGACCTTTTTATCAAATATTGGAGTCCGACCTGGAACTGCAGTGTTACGTTCAGGGGCCTGATTTTACTAATTTTGACCCCTCCGCTATTTGACCTTTTTATCATATATGGAGTCCGATCTGGAACTGCAATGTTACGTTTAGGTGCCTGATTTTACTAATTTTGACCCGTCTGCTATTTGACCGTTTTATCATATATTGGAGTCCGAATTGGAACTGCAATGTTACGTTCAGGTGCCTGATTTTACTGATTTTGACCCGTCTGCTATTTGACCTTTTTATCATCTATTGGAGTCCGAACTGGAACTGCAATGTTACGTTCAGGTGCCTGATTTTACTAATTTTGACCCGTCCGCTATTTGACCTTTTTATCATATATCGGAGTCCAAACTGGAACTGCAATGTTACGTTCAGGTGCCTGATTTTACTAATTTTGACCTGTCCACTATTTGACCTTTTTTATCATACATTGGAGTCCGAACTGGAACTGCAATGTTACGTTCTGGTGCCTGATTTTACTAATTTTGACCCGTCCGCTATTTGACCGTTTTATTATATATTGGAGTTCGAACTGGAACTGCAATGTTACGTTCAGGTGCCTGATTTTACTAATTTTGACCTGTCCGCTATTGGACCTTTTTATCATATATTGGAGTCCGAACTGGAACTGCAATGTTACGTTCAGGTGCCTGATTTTACTAATTTTGACCCGTCCGCTATTTGACCTTTTTATCATATATTGGAGTCCGAACTCGAAATGCAATGTTACGTTCAGGTGCCTGATTTTACTAATTTTGACCCATCTGCTATTTGACCTTTTTATCATATATTGGAGTCCCAACTGGAACTGCAATGTTACGTTCAGGTGCCTGATTTTACTAATTTTGAGTCGTCCGCTATTTGACCTTTTTATCATATATTGGAGTCCGAACTGGAACAGCAATGTTACGTTCAGGTGCCTGATTTTACTAATTTTGACCCGTCTGCTATTTGACCTTTTTATCATATATTGGAGTCCGAACTGGAACTGCAATGTTACGTTCAGGTGCCTGATTTTACTAATTTTGACCCGTCCGCTATTTGACCTTTTTATCATATATTGGAGTCCGAACTGGAACTGCAATGTTACGTTCAGGTGCCTGATTTTACTAATTTTGACCTGTCCGCTATTTGACCTTTTTATCATATATTGGAGTCCGAACTGGAACTGCAATGTTACGTTCAGGTGCCTGATTTTACTAATTTTGACCCGTCCGCTATTTGACCTTTTTATCATATATTGGAGTCCGAACTGGAACTGCAATGTTACGTTCAGGTGCCTGATTTTACTAATTTTGACCCGTCCGCTATTTGACCTTTTTATCATATATTGGAGTCCGATCTGGAACTGCAATGTTACGTTCAGGTGCCTGATTTTACTAATTTTGACCCGTCCGCTATTTGACCTTTTTATCATATATTGGAGTCCGAACTGGAACTGCAATGTTACGTTCAGGTTGTGGGCGCTTCGGCCCGCCACCCCGCGCCCATCCGGCCAACGACGCGCCACCGGCCTGGGGGGCGGCTCCTGGGCACAGAGAGGGATGATATAAGCGGGTGCGGCAGCAGAAAGGGGCTCAGTTCTCGCCCAGCCTTCCAGCGTGCCCCGGCAAGATGGTAATAAACATCAGTTTCTGAAAGGACGAGCCGTCTGGTCAATCTCCCGCGGCGGACGACGGAAGTCGAACGCCACACCTGGCGCCCAACGTGGATTCCTTCGTCCGTCGTCGGGGGATCGTCCGGGCCACACGGTTCGTACTGTTTTCCTATTTTGTATTTGTCGCGCGAATATCTCTTCTTTTCACTATATTTTCTTATCTTCTTTGTGCCCGGCGAGTACCGTGTTCGCGGTTCGCACGTCGCTGACGGAGCGGTTTTTGTTTTGAATTCCCCTTCTTTACGTGAACTCTTTTCGCGTCCGCGTCCTTTTTTTTTTCTCTTGCCGTGTTTGTTTTTTCCTTTTTTTGCACATGCCTCCCAAGAAGCAGTCCCCGGCCCCGTCCGACCACGGCGACTCCAGCGAAGAAGACGCGGAGCCCGGTCCGTCGTCAGCTGAGGTACTGGCACTCATGGCACGGATGTCCGCCACCCTCCAGTTGGTGACGGAGCGCCTGGCAACCGGCACGGGAGGAGCTGGCGGCCATGTGCAGCAGCGTGGGCCCGAGCTCCACCCTCGGCTCACGGTCCCCGTGTACACGGGGTTCGACGACAGGAAGTCCGTCGCCGACTTCCTGGAAGAGCTGGACGTCTACGCCCAAGCGTCCGGCGCCTCGGAGAGCTACGTGCTCGAGCGCATCCTGCCCCTCGCCTTACAAGCGAGCGCAAGACGATGGTGGGTGTTGCAAACTCCCTTTCCGTCTCTAGACGCGTTCCGCCGTAGCTTCCGAGAAGAGTTCCTGCCACCGGGGTACGACTCCCGAGTCCAGCGGGAGCTCGAACGACGTACCCAGCATCCTCAAGAGGGCCTCGTTGAATACATCCGGGCCATGCAGGAGCTGTTCAACCGAGCGGCGAAAGCTGCTCCCGAGTCGGAGAGGGTTGCACGCATCGTCCGACAGAGCCACCCCCGTTACCACGTCTATCTTCAGGGGCGGCGGTTCGACAGCGTGGAGGACCTCGTTCGTGCGGCACGCGGCGTGCAAGACATGATCCTGGCCAGCGCGGACTACCGGCCGCCGCCCCCCGCCACGGAAGCCCTCGAACCCTCCTGCGCATGGGTTCCTCCCGCACAGCAACGCAGCGTCCACGCCCGTGCCCCTCAGACTCGGCGCCCGCCTGAAAGGGACGGCGCCTTCGCCTTCGACGAGAATCCCGATGCCTACGCATCGGGCGGGGTTAGCGACAGCTTAAATTCCCGACCGAGGGAAGCCCCAGGCGCCTGGGACTGGTCCCCCCAGGGCCCGCACTTGGGTGGAAGCCCGCCGCGGGTGCCGCGCATCCCCGAGAGGGGCCGGCTGCAGTTCCCGGACAGCGAAAGCTGGCTGCATGACCCTCGGCGAGATCTTCAGATGGCCGGAAGGCCCCAGCGTCAGCCGAGAGGCGGCTGGCAACGTGGGAATGATCCGGCGGAGCCGAGAGGTAGCCGGCGACGTGGGAGTGAACGGGGCAACGTGAGAACCCAGCGGCAGAACGACTCCTGCTACAACTGCGGACAGCGCGGCCACTTCCGCAGCCAGTGCCCACAACGGCGGCCCCGTGAGCAGCGAGAACCGCCTGACCAGGGAAACCGAGGCGGCCCGCGGCGTTGAACCCGGAGCCCTCGCCGCCAAGGGCCGCTACCAGCCCCGGGAAATGTGAGTCGCCAGCACTCCTTCCTTCTGTATGTCGGGTTCGACCTACACACCATAGTATCGAGCCACGCATGACAGTTTCTGTACTCGGCGTGCCTTTGGCCGCGCTCCTCGATACCGGCGCGGGAGTTTCGCTTATCGGCGACGTAGTTTTCGAACTCTGCAAATCGAGGAAGGTTAAGCTCCGTTGTTCGAGCACGCTTTTGCAGTTAGCGTCAGGCGCGCCAACAAAAGCAGCAGGCGCAGTAAGGCTGAGGATTTCCTTCGACGGAAAAACGCGGCGTCAGCGTTTTCTTTATCTGCCAGCTCTCTCCGTACCGATTATCTTGGGCCGAGATTTCATTGCAGGCGAAAAACTTTCGCTCGACTTCGCTGCCGGCGGGTATCGGCTGGGCGACCAGCCACACGTGACCCCCTTCACCAGACGTGAAGACTGCGTCACCGGCGCAACCCTTCCGGCCCACTACACAGCGCGGCCCGCTGCAGTTCTTCCTGGTGGCATCCGAGACGCCCTCAACGCGTGCCCAGCAACCAGCTCGCAGAAGCAGCAGCTCGAGAGCATCCTGCAGCCCTTCGCAGCGATGTTCACGGAAACTCCGGGCAAGACCGACGTGTTGCTACACCACATCGAGACTGGTGACGCCCGACCATTGCGGTGCAACCCTAGGCCCCTCAGCGTCCACAAGCGAGCCCTACTAGACGCAGCACTACAAGAGATGCTGGATACCGGAGCAGTGCAAGAGTCCCAGAGTCCGTGGGCCTCTCCCGTCGTCTTGGCTCCGAAGAAAGACGGCTCGGTACGACTTTGCGTGGATTATCGCCGCCTCAACGCAGTGACGGTGAGAGATTCGTATCCGTTTCCTTCCATCGACTCGGTTATGTACGCGATTGGCAACGCGAAAGTGTTCACCACTCTGGACTGCAGTCGAGGTTTTTTGCAAATTGAGATTGATCCAGAGGACGTGCCAAAGACTGCGTTCACTTGCCACAGAGGATTGTTTGAATTTACTCGCCTCCCCTTTGGCCTTTCCAATTCACCCGCTAGTTTCCAGCGTTTAATGGATATCGTTCTCGGCGACGCAAAATATAACTTCGCTATGGCTTACATGGATGACGTCGTTATCTTTTCCCAGACTTTCGAGGAACACCTTAAGCATCTTGGAATCATCCTCGAGCGCCTGCGCAACGCCGGCCTAACGATTCACCCCGGCAAGGTGCAGCTCGCTTCACCACAAATTAACCTTCTTGGTTTTGTAGTGGACAATGGAGTTCTTCGCCCCAACGAGGACAAGCTGCGTGCAATAGCAGAGTATCCACAGCCACACGACGTCAAGAGTTTGCAGCGGTTTCTTGGATTGATTGGGTTTTATCGCCAGTTCATCCCCCGCTGCGCCGAGATTGCTAACCCCCTGACCTTGCTCTTGCGCAAAGGCGAGAAGTGGCGGTGGGGGAGGAGCAGCGCGTCGCTTTCCTTCAGCTCTCGAAAGCAATCACCGACGTCGCCTCGTTGAAGTTGCCTGATCTCAACCGACAATTTGTCGTCCAAACAGATGCCAGCAACTCCGGCCTGGGCGCAGTCCTCCTTCAGGAACACGACAACGTTCTTCGCCCAGTCGCCTTCGCTAGCCGCACGCTGACAGCGGCCGAGCGGAACTATTCCGTGACGGAAAAGGAGTGTCTCGCCATCATCTTCGCCCTCAAGAAGTTTAACATGTATCTCGATGGCGCTTCCTTTCAGATACAGACGGATCACCAAGCGCTCTCCTGGCTGAAGAATTTGCAGAATCCAGCCGGACGTCTTGCACGATGGGCTCTGACACTGCAAGCGTACGACTACACTATCGCCTACAGGAAAGGAGCAACTAATATTGTGGCAGACGCACTGTCACGGGCTCCTTTGCAGGTCCCTCCCACCGAGACGGAACCAAAGTTGGTGGGGTTAACCGACATCGTGGCCGGCACATCGGAGTCACGATGGGGGACGTTGGTGAGCCGAGCAGACCTCCGCAAGGCCCAGCAGGAAGATGGACTTTGTCGACGCGTGTGCGAGAGGCTTGCGGCACGAAGAGCAAGCGGCACCGGAAGCGACGACGAGTACGACTCGTACCTGCTGAGCGAGGACGGACTTCTTCTCCGCTACATCCCCCAGGCAGACGATGACAGCGATGGATCGCCTTTCCGGATTGTGATACCTCGGAAGCTGCGCAAATCATTCATCAGGTACTTCCATGATTCAGCATTAGCGGGTCACAGCAGCGGCAGTAAGACTTACGATAAGTTATGTCGTGTTGCGACTTGGCCAGGAATCAGGCAGGATGTACTGAAGTATGCTCGCAGTTGTCCAGTGTGTCAGAAGGCGAAACCTCGCGGAGGCCAACCACCAGGATTAATGCAGCCAGTCGTTAGCCAGTCGCCTTGGCAGATTGTCGCATGTGATGTCATGGGACCGTTTCCACGTAGTCCTCGCGGAAATCAGTATCTACTTGTTGTGACTGACCACTTCACCAAGTGGGTCGAACTGTTCCCCTTGCGGAAGCTTCTTTCACAGCGGATCTGGGAATGCCTTCTGTCAGTCTTCACCAGATTCGGCTTTCCTGCAGAGCTCATCACGGATGGTGCTTCGTACTTTCGAAGCAAGATCTTCGTCGACACCTGCGCTGCGCTTGGGATACGGCACAAGCTGACTTCGCCGTATCATCCGCAAGCCAACATCACGGAGAGGATCAACCGCAACCTCAAAATGATGTTGATTTCCCACACAGCCCGTCACAAAGACTGGGATGCCAAACTCGACGAGATGGCATTTGCAACGCGCACCACGGTCAACCGATCGACTGGTTTCACGCCTGCTCGTCTCAACTTTGGTAAGGAGCTAACCTTCCCAATGGAAAATTCATTTTTATACACAGATGTTGCGCAGAATGGACGCCCATACGCGCAGTTCGCCCAGGACGTCCATTACCGACTCTCGACGGCTGTTCGTGAAGCACGAGAGAATCTCGACGTCGCTCGTCTTCAACAGGCCGCCCAGTACGACAAGGGCCGCCGCAACGTCCACTTTCAGGTTGGAGACTTGGTACTTCGTCGGACACATCCCCTCAGCAACGCGTCGAAAGGATTCGCAGCATCCCTCGCCAACCGTTGGGACGGACCCTTTCGTGTAACGGAAAAAGTTTCTCCGTTGAGCTACCGCCTAGCACGTCTGCATGGTACACAGCAGTACGGGCCAATTCACGTGTCTGAGCTCAAGCGTTACTGCGAGCCAGCAGTTTTTCCGCAGGTCCCGGACAACCCAGCTCCCAGCCAGCCCTTGGATCACGGAACCCCACCCAGGCGGTACAACCTGCGCCGGCGATGACTTAACATCCGCTGGATGACCATATCCTTTTTCGCTGGCTGTACTCCTCTTCGCGGAGAGGGGGAGAGACGACCTCTCCTTCCCGCGGGTCTGCCTTTTGTTTTTCAAAAGGATTGCCTGCGTTACCATTTGACAGATGTACCGCCCCAGTCAAACTCCCCGCCTGACACTGTCCTCGGAACAGATCGTGCGGGCCAACGAAAGGGCCTTGCACTTAGTGCCGTAAGAGAAATTGGTCGGTAATTTTCAACGTTATACCTGTTGCCAGATTTATACACAGGGGTGACTCTAGCGTTTAGCCAATCGGTGGGAAGAACATGCTGATCCAAAGATGCACGAAATATGATTGTCAGGTATTCAGACACCCATTCTGCATACCGTTTCAAAAATTCGTTAGGAATATTGTCGGGGCCTTCAGACTTCTTACAATCAAGGTTTAATAAAAGAGAAAAAATACCTTGCTGTGATATACAGAGGGTAAAATCAGACTGAGACGCTTCCACAGAGACACTTTCCAGAGACGGCATGTTACAATGCGAGTCAAGAAATACCGAGTGAAAAAAATCATTGTATCGAGAAGCCATCTCGCCATGGTCGGTAATAATTTCATTGTTCACTTGCAAATATTTTAAAGAATCTCGGGATGGGGCGAGGTGACGCCAAAACCTTTGCGGCGAAGTTTTCATGAATTGAGTTAGGGTTTCTGTGTAGTATCTTTCCTTTGCCTCTGTTAACTTATTTTTCAGGGTCCGTGAGAGACAGGCAACCTCGTTTTGATTTCTCGTCTTCTTTTTTCGCCTTCGTTTTATTTTCCGTTTTAGCTGAATAATTTCACGGTTTATCCAGGGGTTATGTTTCCGCACAACTTTTTTTCTTTTCGGGACAAAGTGTTCTAGACAATAATTCACAATACTTTTAAAACGAAGCCACAAACAATTGACATCCATCGCCCCATGGAATGTACACAAAGATATCTCTAGGTAATCCAAAATGCTTACGTCATCAGCTCTACTGAAGTCCCATACGCAGATGGGCGGTTTTCTAATATTGTGTTGCGGTAAGGTGTCTTTCATGCACAGGAACACAAGCTTATGATCCGATAGTCCATCCTCCACTGAAATTGAGTATTCTGATGCGTGGCTATTAACAAATATAAGATCAAGCAATGATCCACACCTCGTGCTCTCGCTCACAATCTGTGCAAGTCCATTTCCAAATGCGATATCCAGGAGAACCTCAGAGCTTTTTACATCAGTTTGTCCCGTTTCTAGCTTATCCCAATTAATGTCTGGAAGGTTAAAGTCTCCGGCAATAATAACGCGGGAGTTCGCTTGGATGTTATCTGTTAAATAATCCTGAATGGCCTCCAAGAAAGAAACAGGGGAATTCGGGGGCCTGTAGACGGCTCCAATGATAAAAGAAGCGCCAAAAAAGTTTATTTTGCTCCAGACACTTTCGTTATCTGGGATATCTGGCATTCGAACGAAGTCAATACTTTCTTTCAGTATTATAGCCACTCCTCCGCCACGAGCCGCGCGGTCATTACGTATCATTTTATACTTTGGCGGCAGCAGTTCACTATCTGTTATCTCTGGACGCAACCAAGTTTCAGTTACAATAACCACATCAGGACCGTAATGAATAAGCAAGTGTTCTAGTTCCCCCACTTTATTTACAAGACTCCGTGCGTTAACATTGATCAGCTTCAAATCTTTGTTTAAGTTGTTTGGTCGTCATTCATGCGTGTCTTGTTTTGCTGCCCCGGTGGCAAGTTTTATTCTACAATTTCTTTCGTCGTCCCATGAATACATTTCCTTATCGATCACAATCTTATCGTGAACAAGCCTTACATACACCCCTTGGCTTTGTCGCTTCTCGCGCTCTCCCATAATTGCTTTCGTCTTCTTAAAGTGACCGGCGAATAGTCGTTAGATACAGATATTTTGGTTCCTTTTAATTTTTTACAGTTTCTAAACACTTCGAGCTTATCGTTATAGTCATAAAACTTTATCTCGTTCCGCACCAGAGCGGGCACGCTTTATACATATTGTCACGAACGGAGGTGACACGAAGACGAGCAGTGAACTCAAAAATAACGGTTTAATAGGCGAACTTGTGCCAACCAAAAATAAGTAAAGAACGAAAGAGCGTCGAGGCAGCAGAAAAGCAGGCGGCGATTCGGCGGCGACAACAGAGCAGGAGCGGGACTCTGACTCGACAAGGTCGCGGGTAGCTGCTTATCTACAGTGCGTCGCTATCTCGAAAGTTCGGCAAAGGAGGCTCGGGCGTCGCGCGCTCGGGGCGAGGATGAACTGGCACTTTCGAGAACAACAAAGCAAAGGGAAAGTTACAATTAGTGCGAGAATGAATGGGAATCTTCTAGAAGACCGTGACCGAGCGTTGCTTTCTCGGCTCTGCGGGCGGCATTATCCCCCGTTTTAAAAGTGCATCGTCCCGATGCAACGTGAAAGGAAAACAGAAATGGCTAAAAAATTTACGGTGAAACGAAATAAACATGCAGTATCGCAATCCTATCGTGCGTAGAACGGCTTGAGTCGAACGACGTGGACGACTTCGGGTCGTGGCTGGCGGCGTCCTGATGGTCGGGTTCCGTCGGGGAGCACCTCGTAGTTCAAGTCCCCGAGGCGGCGGATGACCTTGTAGGGTCCAAAGTAGCGTTTTAGCAGTTTCTCGCTGAGTCCGCGGCGGCGAATGGGCGTCCACACCCACACCCTGTCTCCGGGCTGGAACTCCACGTCGCGGCGACGAAGGTTGTACCGGCCAGCGTCGACACGTTGCTGGTCCTTTATTCGAAGACGGGCTAGCTGGCGTACTTCTTCTGCTCGTTGGGTGACCAGCTGGGCGTCGTCGGTGCCGTCGTCCGTCGGGTCGTGGGGCAGCATGGCGTCGTTCGTCATCGGCAATACCACCTCCCGGTATTGCCGCACTCAGTTTTCCCGGCGAGGACACTGGAGACAGGCTCTCTCGGCGGGACCGATGGACAGGTGATGCAGGGCGGTCGTGGTGACGGCGATCGGAAACCGCGGCGGGGAGACGGTCCCGGGGATGGCGACCGGCGGAGGTATTCGTCGATGTCCCGGGGTCGCTCGCCGTAGCGTGGGCGCGGGTCGTCGGGGTGGAAGCCGCGTAGCCCCAGCTGTCGGTACGGGCAACGGCGGTACACGTGGTCAGCTTCCCCGCAGTGGTAACAAAGCGGGCGTCGGTCGGCCGTTCGCCACACGTCGGTTTTTCGCGGCGAGGGTCGCTCTGGTCGGACGTGCTGCCGATCTTCGCGTCGTTGGGAGTACTGCGGCGCTGGAGGGTCACGTCGTGGTGGCGCCGTAGCTTGGCGGGGAGCTTGCGGCGGTCGTCTGGCCATGGCGGCGTAGCTCACCGTTGGTTGTTCCGGAGGGGGCAGGTCGACGGGAGACTGCTGGACTGCTCGCTGCACCTCCTCTCGTACTACTTCGGCCATAGAGAGCGAGTCAGGACGATCGCCACTGGACAGCACCTTCCTGATCTCCTCCCGAACGACTTCGCGGATGATCTGGCGGAGATCCGGGCTGTTGCAGCTGGGAGGCGAGAGGGCAGCGATGCCAGGGTGCCGCTGGTAGCGGGAAGCGCGCGCTTGGAGGGCGCGCTCGATGTTGGTTGCCTCCGTTACGAAGGCTTCGACGGTGGTCGGCGGGTTGCGGACGAGGCCTCCGAAGATGTCGTCCCTCACCCCGCGCATGAGGACACGCAGCTTCTTGTCGTCGGCGGCTTGTGGGTCGGCACGCGCGCTCAGACGCAGGACGTCTTGAACGAAGCTGGTGACGCTTTCGTTTGGGCCTTGCGTCCTCGTCCGAAGGAGGTCCTCGGCTCTCTCCCTTCGGTACTGACTGGCAAACGTCCGTCGGAGCTCTCCTTTCAGCTGGTCCCATGATGTTATCGAGGTTTCATGATTCTCGAACCAGTGTCGCGCCGTGTCCTCGAGGGAAAAATAAACGTTTTGCAGACGCTGTTCGGGAGTCCATTGGTTGTGCAGCGCCACCCGTTCGTATTGCTGCAACCAGTCTTCGACGTCTTCGTAGATGTCGCCGTGGAAGGACGTCGGTGTACGAGGGGCGACGGGCAGGTAGACGACGGGGGCGGCAGTCGGGGTCTGCGACGACTGAGGGTCCATTGTCGGCTTCGTCGACTGGTTGGTCTCCTGCGGCAGCAGACCGAATTCCGGGGGCAACCCTTGAATACGGCGGCTGGCACGATGCTCCGCGTCTTCAACGGAAGGTCGTCGGGAAATTGGGCTTGCTGAGCGAGTTCTTGTAGGGGTACGTTGCACGGGTTTCATACCCCGCACCTCCACCAGAAATGTCACGAATGGAGGCGACGACGAAGACGAAGCAGTGAACTCGAAAATAACAGGTTTAATGGGCGAACTTGTGCCAACCAAAAATAAGTAAAGAACGAAAGAGCGTCGAGGCAGCAGAAAAGCAGGCGGCGATTCGGCGGCGACAACAGAGCAGGAGCGGGACTCTGACTCGACAAGGTCGCGGGTAGCTGCTTATCTACAGTGCGTCGCTATCTCGAAAGTTCGGCGAAGGAAGTTCGAGCGTCGCGCGCTCGGGGCGAGGATGAACTGGCACTTTCGAGAACAACAAAGCAAAGGGAAAGTTACAACTAGTGCGAGAATGAATGGGAATCTTCTAGAAGACCGTGACCGAGCGTTGCTTTCTCGGCTCTGCGGGCGGCAATATGTGACAATTTGAGACGCTCAAATTTTTACTACCTAGAACAAGTCCTAACAAGTTCTTCTTGTAGCGACTCCTGGACAACCAAGGGGGCCTATGCCGGATGCCAATGAGTTCAAGCAGGAAACTTGGGCAGGTGGCATTCGAACCACGGTCATTGCTGTGACTCGTGTTTCCAGACTGACCTTTGTACGATGTATGAGGAGCATTGTGACCCCGGATTTATGTAACAAAGATGATTGTATCCTACATAAATGATCGTTAACATAGTCATTTATTCACAAAAATCGGCACGTCTTGTCATAACATTGAAAAAAAATTCAGCATAGTTCGCACCTGTAAATAATCCGTGTAAAATTCCAACTTTCGAACATATATGGTCCACGTACTCCAGTCCGCATAAGACGGTCAAGTTCAAGTTCTTTTCCCTTAATGACACTCCTAGGAATGTATTACATAAGGAAAAGTGCTAAAAAAGAGGAAGTCTGAAACGCCTTTGTAATATAATAAAAAAGTTCTACAATATACACAAGCAAAATTTAGGCAGGCGTAGCAAAGACATAGTTTAGAGAATAAAAGGAAATCACGGAAGTGGTGTTGAGCATTTCCTACGAAATACATATTCCTTGATGGCAATTTCACCCTCTGGAGCAATGTTCGCACGTATTCATATAAACTGTTTGAATCAGACGAAATAAAATTAGACATTGGGATTGGAAGCACTTTATAAATACTAATAGAACAAAGCAAATAGAATATAAAATATAACAAAAGCAGAATTAAGCATTTCTCGCAAAATACAGAAGGATCACATTCGGTACCAACTTCGTCCGTAAGAAAATTCCAGTTGTAGAAGAGAGTGCAAGATGTGAAAATTTTAATCTACTAGTGCGACCGAATATTGGTTCAATCGTTAGTGTATTGACGGTATTGAGAAACGGAGTATAGAGCCGTTTGTTTGGGCCAGGGGGCGGGCTGGAGCGAGGCTAGCGGTGCCGGGTCGTGGCTCAAAATTGCCCCAATGCGCCGTTCGCTTCTCTCGTTGTGCTTTGTTGCAATGGCGAGCAGTGATTCGAAGACATTATTCATGTTTATGTCTCTTCAAAAACGGCCTTTTTTTCTAATAGGGAGGCGATTTTTTGCAAGGAAGGGTTGGTTATGGGCCAGGTATCTCGGGTGGAGGATATAATCCAGTAGAAAGAAGATTCCCCGTCATCGAAGTGCGTCTCGCAATGCAAAACGGCGTTGATTGCATTGTTTACATTGTTGACAATGCGATCCCCAGGATTTGTTTCTCAAACTTTGCGACCTTCGCCTCAGAATGCATATTTTTTTCTTTGTGATTTTGCTCGCTCTTGAGTTATTGTAACAAATTGTTTACATTCTCTTTTGGCCTACAGTTGCGCAGTCGCAAGCCCTTGAACTCAGGCAACTGCTCTTGCAAAACTGGAGTTACTGACTGCTGTAAGCATAATGCTTTTCTTTTTTGTGCGAATGACGTTAAGGACGAGGAATGTACAGGTGGACCGCGGCAGTAAGTAAAGCCGTTAAAAAATCGAAGCGGGACGTTAACACGACCACCGCTTATCTGTTTCCACGTATTCTGAACGGGTCAAATAACAAAATCAAACTCTTTTACAACACACCTTTTTGTGTTTGCACAAATCCGCTGCCTCGAAGTGGAAGATATGTAATTAACGCATGTGCGTGTTCCCACCCATGCTGTTATGAGTAACACGAGCGATCGCCGAACGACTTCCATTTGCGTCAATATTGGCGCCTCTTTCATTTTTGTTTTATATAAGACCCCAAATTTATATTTTTGAACAGAGTTGCTGTAACTACAAATAAGTTTTTCTGATACTTTCAGTCGTCTAGTTTGGCGATGTGCCCAGTCCCCATCCTCTTTATGTTGCTTCCGATTAATGCATCTTACGTTACCAGAACGCTTTCAGCAGGTCGACACAAGAGTGTTCTGTGTCTGATTTTCTAGAGTTTTGCTTTATCTGTCTGTGGCAGCTATACGGAACTATCTCATTAGATGCTCCTATAGTTCGCACCCGCTGCTTTCCGTCATGCTTTGGCTGCGCCCCAACGAGACTCCGAAATGCCGTCGAAGGCACTGGAGCGCTCTGCTTTCAGTATCGGACGTTCCATGAACGCGACAGCACAGGTTTGGGGGAAGCTTTGGTTGCGCGCATTACTTGTTCGTACATGTCAAAGCATTTTCGACTGATATAAGCTCGTGCCCATACCTTTCCCTAAACAGCGCTGTCTTCCCTCGCAAAGTACCGACAAAAGTCCACCCCAAATGCAGAGAAATATAGAGTGAAGGTTTTACAAACTTTTGTGTAAGTGAAAGTTAGATCTAACAAAACGAGGCGAAAATTATGTTGCCTGCCTTACGACCCAAACAACCTATAGTGTGTCTAAAGTTGCAGAGCTTCGAGGAGCACGAACAGAATATGTAATTTGCTAACCTTAGCTCTTCGTGTGTATGCCAAGTTCCCTGCAGTCATCCAGAGTTCACAACACGTGCCAATAAATTATTAAAATAATTGATTTAGTCTCTACTGGCGCACGCAATGGATTACGACTATGTGATGTACTCGATGATTCACCCGTGGTTTCGCCTGATTTCAGCAAAATATACCACTAAGAGTAAACTCATGGCTAGAAACAAAACCAAAAAGAGCGGTGCTACTTTGCTCAATGTCACGTTTCTATTGCATGCTCCACCTAGCGTTAAATATTCACTGTGACTCAACTGGAGGTATAGGATTAACTGCCGTAATTGGTTAATGTTTTTTTATAAAACTAACTACTAAATTAAAACAAATATATATAGCGTTTGTTATTAAACTACTGTATAAACTGCTGTCGCGAAAATGTAATGTGGCAATTGTAAAATTACTTCCGAAACAAAATACATTACAAGCAATTCGTTACCTGTAACGGGTTATCTTTTATGACGGCATGTGTCCTTGATGTTTTTTAAACCCAGTAAGGATCGCTAAAAACTGCTCCAGTGATAATTATCCGAGGTACTTTCGTGGGCAGGGTACTACCATGATATTGGAGGAATCCTCGTAAGTTATTCTTAAAAGGAATGCATAGAGTAGTCCAAAACCACTCCGTACCCTTTCTTCTCAGCAACTATAATGTTACAGATAGCGTCCACGCATTTAATACCTAACTCAGCCTCCGTCTTCTCCAAGGCACATAGGCGTAGACTATGGGGGCAACGGGGCTCGTGCCCCCCTGGTGAGATCCAGGGGGGCAGAGCCCCCTCCAGGCCCGGGCCTTGATCTTTTTTTTTTTTGCTTGTGTTTGTTGTTAGTTTGTCTTTGATAATTTGTATTTTGTCTTAAATGTATAATACTTCACCCATGTTTGTGCACCACACAATAGAACGCTAAGTTGTTTGTGGGCACTGGAAAATAAACCATTATTATTATTATTATTATTATTATTATTATTATTTCCGAGACGCTGTTTACGTGCCATGTAACGAGCTTCTAGTAGTAGGATGTAAACAAAATAACGCCCACGTTGCCTTTATTGACAAAATACGTGGGAAATGGAATCCCAGCGTGCTTGCGTTAGCTTCAATCTCCAGTTCTGGCGAAAACATAACGCGCAGCACCCCCCCCCCCCCCCCCCCCGGGGAACTTCTCAGCCTGCTCCCTCCGGGAAAATGGAAAGTCTCACGCCGCTGCGCAAGGCATACAGAACAACATCCACCCTATCAATAGTGCAAAAATGTTAATACCACTTTTCCTTTCTAGCATTCATTGATAAGTAGATCAACTTGAGGAGATTACGATCAATTACCTTACGAGTACCACGCCTAGGACATCCACTTTATAGTACGCTTGCAGTCTGAACTACTTAGAGCAGGAAGCTAAATTTTTACACCTATTTTAATGAGCAGAGCAGTTAACTTCATTCTAATATAGATTTGTTCAGCGATCACATAATTTAGTACTTTGTTATTCGAGGGCACTGTGATTATACACAAGAAAGGTTAGCCATAACAATACTTTTTGTGCTTGCTTTTTGTTTGTCAGCGTAGGGTTTACCTGGCTGATTTGTCCAAACTAAATAAAGCCTACGAATTATTACTTTGTCACTTATTCTTTTTAAAGAAACGGAGTGCTTGGATGATGCAACACCGGCCTCTCATGGATCAAAAGCTCCACCTTGAGCCCGTTTCTGCCTGCCCTTCTGACCAGAGATTCAGTATGGTGATTCAAATGATTCGTCAACAGTTGGTTAAGGAAAGGATTCGTGTTAACTCCAACGTTCCTGTCTCAATGATTTTCGCTCGTCGTTCTCCCTTGTTCGGCGTTTGATCTTGAACCTTCATTCACAGAAGGATTTTCTTGTCGTCCATGCAGTTAATTACCTTCTCCTTGTCTCCTTGCCTCCAAAGATTGAAAGTGTGTGACACTTTATTCGCAGCTCTTAAATGGAAGTGGGATGCGCGTGAGTAATTATTGTGGTTTCATAGTCTGTTTGAATGAAATACAGCAAGTTGCATGTATTAATATATGTATATATATATATATATATATATATATATATGTATGTGTATATATATATATATATATATATTGGTTTGTTTTAAATAAGCACCAAGTATATATTTCTTTTTTTTTTAATAAAAACTACATATTTTAACTATTGTCGGTACGATTGGATGCGTACTTTTCACAAGAATATATTGGTGCGATTTGGATGAAACACCGTGTATACGCACACTCAGTGTGGATGAAAAGTAGAGAGGTTAAACCGGAACGATCGTCCTAGCAGCCCAACCTTCTTACGACACGAGCACAAGAAAAATTTACATAAACGGAAATAGAACATGGAGAGATCGCAGTGGAGTTTATCCAGGGACCGGGGATAAAATTCTACTGCGAGAGCATTTATTCCAAGCACCAGGTGTTTTTATATACATCTAGCGGTTGAACGTGTTAGCCGCGAGCCCCCTGGTGCCCAGGTTGGCAACTTGAAATACGGCTCCCGCCAGGGGTTCGCACTCCCGTTGTGTGGCGCTGAGTCCCCTCCAGGCGGATGTGACGTACAACACGTCGTAATTTGGTCCCCCGAAGCAACACGAGGTGGGTCTCGAAACCGGAAACGCTACTTGCCGCAGCAGCTTTCCTGAAAATGGTCGTGTGTTAGTAGCACCCTGCTAAGGTTTAAAACCGAAGGTGTTACAGCCCCATTTGAATACTACATAGAAGAACTCAAAAAAGCAAAAAAGAAGAAAAATCGAAACAGTGTTTTAGGAAAGTCAAACTGCAAGAATATACCGGTACCATGTAGCATAACAAAAATGTAGTTCCGACCCCTCCCCTTTTTTTTATACTAACATTGTAAAGTAAATCACTAGAACCTTATGCGCAAAAACCTATACAGGGTGTGCGTAGGGAAACAAAAAAACAAATAATGGCGGAACTTCCGGGGGACATATGTTACCTCCGGTTGGCTATTGTTTTTGCTTGTTTTTGAGAGCCTTCAGTGATTACTGCATCTAACTGCGGTACCTGCTGAAATTTACTTACACGGGATCGACATCCCTTCCTGTTCCCTTGGGTGAAAAAAGAGCACTTGTTCTTCAAAGAAATGACAAATCTGACGTGGGTGCATCTTCACGACTGCCTATTCGACTAGCCTGGTCCCATATACCTGAGAACGACTTAAAACCTACAAATCCCTAAATGCGTTCAACTAATTTGTGAACGGCAAGGCAGCGGCGGTGGGCACCTACCTGCCCCAGGCGCCGAAGATACGCGGCGAGCTTTTCCCCGCAGGGGTCGCCGAGCCGGGTCTTACTTTTTAGCAGAGAATCTTCCGAAATATTTTATTACGCTTCCCTTAGCGCGACGCCAGTTCGCAATTCACAATTTTCTAGTGTTTCAAATCGCTCGCATTGATATTCAAAGGTTTTCTTCTTTTTTTTTCCAGATCATCCCGCACGCTGCATTTGTACGTGTCGGATCGGCCCATATGATTGTTGTACGGAGAGGGTCGGTCGAGGCGCCGCGGCCGCCGGCACCCCTATTCTCGCGTTTGTCGCGTTGCGCCATCTGTCGGCAGCACATCGAAGCAGGCTAGCAGCGTTTGCCAATGCCGTCGTCCTGTGATCACCGAGGCTCGGCGGAATTGCTCGCCAGTGAACCAAGAGTCGTCGAGCACCCACTCTAAACACGAGGTAAGCATAGGAGAACCGGAAGTATTTCTCTAACCCTGTCATGGCAGCCGGAAGTGACGCGCACACCCTGCATAGCCACGGACAACTTAAGAAACGTGCCTCATTAGCTTTGCTATAAAGAATCTGTGCCCCGCACGTTGTGCTTTGTTTTTGTGTGTGTGTTTTTTAAGTGAAACGTTTTTTCTTTTGGTTAGTTGCTTTGGATTTTGTGCTAGCCGCATTTAGTGAAGCCACATTTCGTGAAGCCTTGGCTTGTGACACCCCATAATGCAACTCGCGCAAAGTTGCATTATAAGACATCACAGACCTACACACCAATTTGGTTTCTTAGCTAAATGTAGCGGGAAAGTTGAACTGGTGTGATAGGTCACGTGACTTAGGATTACATCAATTTAACTTCCCCGCTAAATTTAGCGAAGAAAAATGAATTGGTGTGTTAGGTTTCATACGTCCCATAATGCAACACTGCTCGAGTTGCATTCTGGGAGGTCACGGGCCTGAATCACCTGGCCTACCTGTACTGTCGCCAGTGCGCAAAACAAGTTCGACCTGCGCTAGAGACGTTCTGTCACGTTTCTTCTTATGGCGTCAGTAACTTTCTTTAGAAATTTAGTCAATAATTACATCGTTAACTAGCTTAAAAGTTTGCGGGTCACCTCAACGGATGTGATAATAACGTTTTACATAGGAAACACAGCAGTGATAGATTGGTTATTCAATTAACACAGTATCTACTGCGCGATCGTTTTGCTCCGACGCAAAAGAATCGTAAGAGAAACTATAATTACGCTATGAAACAAAAAAAAAAGATGAAAGACCCTTACAATCACCTGTAACGCCGAATTTGAGCGCGGCTCTTGAGGGGGAGAGGAAGGTACGGAGAGGAGGCTAATCCCCTCCTTCTCTCTTACTCGCCTCCCATTGAGGAGAAATTTCCCTGCTAAATTTAGCGGAAACAATTCTCCCCCAAATATAGCGGAAAAATTTCCCCGCTAAATTTAGCGGAAACTTTTCCCCGCGGTAACGCTGATGCCGACACCGCTCGAGCCGGAAACGGGCGCCTAAGAGCTGCGCTCTAAAATAAACGTATGTTTCAGTGAATATATTGACAAACTTTGGAAATATATTATCATATATCTAACCTGTCTCTGGGTCAATGTTGATGACTCTCGAGGCGTCCCAACATGCCACCCAAAGCTTCCCTCGACGTCATGAGTCATGCCGTCGGGAGAACCGCAGTCCTTGAACATGGGGTTGGTCGCGAAGTCCAAGAAAACCTGCTTGTCTCCTGAAGACGGAGTGAGAAATAAAAAGTGGCAACGTCTTCCGTAGGATTCTTCAATCATAGCTACTCAGATTTCAGGCTAAAAATCAAACATATCAACAATTGACACTTTGGCGAAGGTTGACGGAGATGAAAGCACGGAAGCTGTCAGTTCATGTACAGTGCCAATCACACTTGTCTATAACGCGCGAGCGTGCGGCTTTCTCCGGGGAGCGCTAGACTGGTGGCATTCGCGGAAACTAAGCTAGTCACGTGGCGCAACATGGAACGGCCCGCTCGAGGGGTGTCCTGCCCACTCTATCAGCTGGGACAACCCCGCTTCACTCATTCCGACCATCCTTGTTCGGACGTCTTTCGGCACTCGTGGTGTCATTGTCGGCGATCAGTGCTTTTGTCCTGTAGGATTCTCTCGATACTATACGCAGTCCTGTTGAATCCGGTCAATTGATATGCTTTTGTTTTTTGCATAGTCGCAAACCTTATACCAGCTTGATAAGCGATAAAAGTAAGGTGCTTTATAATATATTTTTGTTTTTGGTGACGACATCGTTGATACGCCTTTATGCTTTAGTTTATTTATTGTTCCAACAATGATGTTTGTAAAACGCGTGCGAGCAGCCTTCCGCGTTCGCCGCCAGCTGATAGAGTAGGCAGGACACCCCTCGAGCGGGGCGTTCCATGTTGCGCCACGTGACTACCTTAGTTTCCGCGAATGCCACCAGTCTAGCGCTCCCCGGAGAAAGCCGCACGTTCGCGCGTTATAGACAAGTGTGATTACCACTGTACATGTATAGGTTCAGTAATGTGGTAATATCTAATGAAGAGCCAGGCGCCACCGTTCAAAAATGTTCTGAGCATCTGACATTGTCGACAATGAGGGGCACATATGTTTGTATCGCTTGTCATAAACCCGGCCTTTTTTTCGCATTTACCTTGTCGACCTTAAAAAAAAAACAAAAAGGAAAACGCAGGATTTTTTTTTGTGAAATAAGAATTTGATTTTACGGTTTTTGACCCACACTCAGTCCTATTAGTTTTCGTGAGAGTTTCCAGATTGTGCTGATACGAGGACGTGACTTTCAAAAGAATTTTCTTACGCGAACGCCAGGAAAATTTAAAACGCATATGGTGGAGCTCAGTTCTTCCACCTGTGCCTTCAGTAATGCTGCATAAGACGTCTACAAACCAACCTATCATTTACTAGACAACATGTAATTTTGTTCACTCTGCGGGCACAAAGCAAAACGCGGTAACTTCCTTTCCTATGAGCAAAGCTTCCACCCGTGGTCAGTGCCAGTCAGCGCCCAGCTTTGGCGTGACATCACAAATATGGATTGTCTTGTATAATGAAAAACAGAATTTCTCACTGAGTGTTCCGTCTTCCGCTGAGAAGCGAAACGAGTAAATCTTCCGCTTGAGAGAGTCGTTGAAGAACATCGTCTCGTTGTCCAGAGACCACGTCATGCCGTTCGAAATGCCCAGCTGCCGCACGTGGATCTTCGTCGCCAAGTTGCTGGCCTCGAAGCTGTACAGGGACCCACTTTCCTGTACCAGGTCGTCGTCACTGTACCTGCCCATTGTCCCTGGGTGCAAGAACGAAAAATATACCCTCGTTATTCACTCTAATTATAATATTTTAGTTTTCACGTCGAATAATAGTGCACTTCAATGTTTTCCCTGAGGTCAATTCGAAGTGATTACAACCATGATGAACATCTTGAGCGATTTATGGTACGACTTCTTTTGCAGATTCGCTGGGGCAATCACTCGTTCAAAAATGATGGCGAGTTTTCCTCGGTCTGCTGCATAACTTGTGCCAGTACACTATCCTATATACTGTCAGACTAATTGTATGAAACAGAAAACCAAGCTTTTAAGACAGCTTCTAAATACACACACCCTAGGTCTTCCGGCAGCAGCACCCACGGTTAGGACATAGGAGAGTGCCAGAAATGAACGAGTGTATCAAAGAGCTAAAGAAAGAACACAAACAGAAACCTGCGGGAAGCCTCAGACTACCGGGCTATTTTGCGCTCCGAATCTTGTCTAAAACAAATTTTGTCAGAGATACCAGACCCTTTTAGAAAGTTCATCAAGCAACGTTGGCGGTCGCCATTGCTTGGACACGGAAGCGCTTGATTGGATACGACCGCTCACCGAGCGCTGACGTCATGCTCGTTTACAATACGAGCTAACTCGAGTTCACGCCCAGCGCTGACGCAGCCCTCGTGTGCAATACGTGCTCAGAGTACGTGATCAAGCAATGGCGGAAAGGTGTTGGCGGCGGACTTTTGAAAAGGGTCTATTCGGGAGAGAATCACACACGTCCTTAGCATGTTCTGTTTCTCTTCGAAAGTATATTTTACGAAGTATGTGTTGAGCAATTGTTCCAAAATGCTCCTTTTGCGCATCGAAACGAAAAGAGGCATGTCAATCAAAGGCCACCATAGAGAACGCGATAGAAGGCGCGATGAGGAAGCAGCCACGCTCCCGCCGTGATTGGTTGAGGTCGAGGGCAAACAAACGCGCGTAGGCGCCATTAGGGGGTAAACAAATGGACGATGTGCGCAAGGAGCGCACGAACTTGCACGCTATATTTTGCGAAAAGCCGGTTGTGAGTTTGAAGTTTAGAAGAGGTTTCCATTTGGGCAGTATGAATCCCTCAGACTGAATATATCCCGCGTTATCCGGCCTTCTCTCGAAGACAAAGTTCCCTTCTTTGGAGACGGATGATGAACAACCCACCTGCCCACAGGCGACCCGAGACGTCGCACTTGCCGTCGTTGAAGATGTTGTTCGGTCTGTCCGGCTCTACCTCGGCCAGCAGCTCCGTCGCGCCGGTCGTCCAGTCGAGTTTCCGGAGCTGGCGGTTCACCGTGACCACGCTCAGGTTTGGGTCGGATCGGTACGGAATGACGAAGGTAACGATGCCATCTGCAGAGAAGGCTCTTCTCGTTATCCTTTACATCGCAGAATATAAGAAAAGTTTCGCTTTTCTAGAAACCTTTTAAAGAACGTGTTTTTTTAATATCTTTACAAGGCAGCTATAGTCATACAATTTTACAAACCCAGGGTGTGACGAACTCAAGCATCTTATTGTCGTTTAGCAGCCAGCAATATTGCGGATTTTCCACTAACATGTAGGAACGAATCGCAAAGCAAGAAGCGCGAAGATAATTAGCTGCACCACTCTGGGCTACTTAAGCTGTCAGTGACATGTGCACCGTTTATGCTCCGTCTCAGTATAACTTGGCAAACGGAAAAAACCACGGGCTCCGCAAGCCAATCAGAGCATCGGAGCGAAGCACGTGAAAACCCACCGTCAGACTGCACTCCTGTCGTGGAGAGCTGTGACGTGTTTCACCTGTCCCCTGACCGGATCAGAGAGGGAGCGAGGGCGTACACTCTCAAAAATCTTGAGCATCCATTTTTTCAGAGATCACTTAGGAGCGCCAACCGCTGCAATGATGAGGCTACAAACATGCTTAGACCTCAAAAAAGAGTCTGGGCTGTGGCACTTAAGGATGACGTTTCACCGTGCTTTGTTCTACAGCGCAAATTATTTGTCAGATCTTAACACATCATCAGTCATTTTCATTCGACGAGCTCCCTCCTTAGATCCCATCCGATTTGCTCTCCCAAGCGCTGTGCGAAAAGCAGACGCCTCAGATTTCTTAGATTGAGAGCGTACTCCATTTGCCAAATTACGGTAAAACGGAGTGATATTCTTTTACAGATAACTTTAAAATGTTTCGTTTTTAAATCGGTATAGGCGTGGTGCCGCATTGCGCGTTATTTAGCAACATCTTCAAATCTCCAAAAGTTTCGTCAGGCGGTTTTGGAATGCAACGAACAACGACGCTGTTTGGATACCGCAAAGAGAGTGGCGGAGATTGTGACGGCAAGCGAGGAATGGCGAGGCACGTTCCATACAACGCTGCCACAAAAGGCTACGCTTGTTCTTTCGTTAAACGTGTTTCTCAAAACAGCGTCTTTTTTCTCGATTGTTTGCAAACTGAGAGGAGACAAAAGTTACCCAGGCGAACTGTGGACGTCTCCTGCGATGCCACGTCCAGCCGGCACACGTCGTGCACGTAGGCGTCGATGTGCATCAAGGTGCCCGAAATGGGGTCCCAGTGTGGGCCTTCGCCCAGCTCGGACCGCCGCTTGGAACACACGGACACCGACATATCCGTGGAGGACTCCAATATTCCTACGGCGCCCAGCTGTTCACCGAAGAAACGACAGCTGTTGCGGGTTTCGCGACAGCCGATAAGCTGAGAACTGTCCGATAAGCGTCGTTCTCTCGGCTGCAAAACTGATTCGGTGCGTGCTTCGTTTTGAAGCGCAACTGTCTGGTGATAGCACTATCTATGATATATAGCGTGGCGTCACCATCGCTCTTCGAGCGGCTTTAAGATTTGTATGAGTTCCAGGGGCTCAATTAATGTTTGGATATGTCAAGAAAGTCAAACAATGGCGGGCGATGTAAACCGCTTCAGGCCTGTGGCGTTTACTTTAAAGGCGGTTGTCTTGTAAGATGTCACAAACGCGGTTGTCTTCGTAAGATGCCACAAAACCTCGACCTTACGGTCGAGTTTTGTGACATCTTACGGTCGAAAAACACACTGGCACTATGGCGCCATCTATAATGTGACCCTGTAACTGCATTTCACTAAAGCGAAGGTTTTGCAGTACTGGGTGGTTCAAGGAGCGGCCAGGCTCTTTAAATCGACCGCAAAATTCGGTTTCTTAACCTATCGGGCTACGACTTTGTGCAGCGTTGCCCACAGATGGAGCTTGTTTTTTTTTTGTAAAATTTGCAAGGAGCGAATTTGCGTTAGGAAAAAGTAAAGAAAGAAAAAGGCTTAGCTTGTATGGAAAGGCAGAGTAGCCACCGGCCTTCAAAAAATTCGGCGCCATTTCGAGCGGGAGACAAGAGATGGCGCAAGCGGTCGCGACGCTAACTGCCGCCAACGAACGAGCATACGCGGCGCCGAGAGCCGGCGTCTTGAGCGGACGATCTTTTCGACTCAAAAGCGCCGCGCGTTCTGCAGGCGGCGACAGTCACAGAAACAAAACCAGGCGCGGTAACAACAAGGAACTGGAAAGCAGACGACATATATGTCGTCTGCTTTGCAGTTCCTTGTTGATACCGCGCCCGGTTTTGTTTCTATGACTGTTGCCGCCTGCGGAACGCGCCACTTTGAGTCGAAAAGATCGTCTGCTAAAGACGGTTTGTCGGGTTATTTGATTGTTTTTTCGGGGTACTTATAAGTACCCCGAAAAAACAAATAAATAACCCGACAAACCATTTTTTAATTGATTATGTGTCCATTCAATGTGTTTTATTAGTAAGGATGATAAAAATAATGCATTGGCAACTGATATAAAAAATACGTGCGCCGCTTTTAAGTCGGAAAAGTTCGTCTGCTAAAGACGCCGGCTCTCGGCGCAGTATGCTCGTTCGTGGGCGGCAGTTGGCGTCGCGACCGCTTGCGCCATCTCTTGTCTCCCGTGCGAAACGGCGCCGTATTGTTTGAAGACCGGTGGCTTCGCTGCCTTTCCATAGGAGCTAAGCCTCTTTCTTTCTTTACTTTTTCCTCAGGTAAGTTCGCTCTTTGCAATGTTTACATAAAAACATCCACAATATGTGGGCGACGGTGCACAAAGTCGTAGCGCGATAGGTTAGAGAAACCGAATTTTGCGGTCGATTTAAAGACCCTGGCCGCTCCTTGAAATACGCAGTATTTCCAAGACGAAATAGTGCATACTATATAAAAAAAACTGTCGTTTAATACATCATCAAAATATTTTCAGGACCAGAAGAAAATAATGATGCGAAAAAAATAGTAAATCCACAGAAATGTCAAGTGCTCCCCTGCTGCCCAATAGATGGCGCCAGTGTGATCTCTCGTAAAATATTTTGAGAGGTCTTAAAGGGATACTACAACGAAATTTCGGCACTTATTTTTTGGTCTATATCTGTTAAAATGAGCTAGTATCACATCGGACACACCAATATCCTGTTAACAAAGACCCGAAAATGAATTTTAAAACGAATTAAACGATTAGCAAAGAGCACCTGGTGTATGTCGCTAACGTCTCGTTTGTAATGCCCGTCTAGGAACCTTGGCAGATAGTGACGACGTTTGTCTCGCCTATGGCCACCACGAGAGAAGAGGCGGAAGGAGGAACTCCCCTCTTCCCGAGAATCCCTTTTGTGTGACCCAGAAGTCGCTATTGTCCCTCTACAAGATTATAGAAGATTAACCCGTCACTCAAAATTCGTACAAAAGCAGCCGCTTCGGTGGCTGGAACGACTAGGCCATCCTCTCGACGTCAGCCTCGCTGTAGCTTTGCTCATCCCGAGACGAACTACGTCACGATTGCGTTGGATGTCACGTGGTCTCCGCTGGCTGTTCTCCGAGCGCTTGCCAGAGTGGGCCGTTCATAACGAAAAATACAGCCACCAGGCTCAAAATACAAACGTGCGATTGTTATTTAGGGATATTGTGGATCATATTCAACCTATTTTTGAACGCGACGGGTATATTTCAAATTTCGTTGAAGTATCCCTTTAAGGCCCACGGTCGTAAGCATGTCGCAAGTATGTGAACCAGCCTTTAGTAAAGCGATGCTCCTAATGCATCTGAACTTTTTTTACTTGTTGTCTTGTTTTGTTCGTTTTGTTTTTGTTGTTGTTTTTTTACTTTGCTGTTATGTAGACGCTGCGTGAGACAGAGGGGATATGCCAATTACTTGCGGAACCTACAAGACAAGCGGTTCTATCCCCACCCCTGCTCGTTTCCATCTGGATGAGCATCGTACCGGCGTGCGGTCGTTTATCACCACTGCGTGGTGCGCGTTAAAGACCCCATGGGTTAGCGGTAGTACCGCACTGGCTAAATTGCTCATCTACAGCTGACACACCATACGACCATTGGAGCTGACTAACTTCCGGCTGTATAAACACACACAACACGGTCATTATTTATTTCGAGACAAGCGTCAGCTTTTAAAAATACATATGCGCGCCACTTTTCTCGCTTTACAGCGCTGCAGTCTGGAACAGATGTTTCCAACAAACCTCTATCTATACTTCACACAGCACAATATTCGAAGCACAGCATCAGAGGGCATTATAGGTGCTCATTGTGATGCATTTCTAAAAGTTAAATTCAATACCTGGTTGTGCAAGGTCAATCCCCTTATTTAAAAAGAATCAGACTTTTTGTATGTATGTGTGTGTCTGTGCTTTCGCCGCAACACGACAACAAACACTTCATGCTGCTTAGCTGTACATCAATGTGTATTGCCCGCAATTGTTTGCGACTAAAAACATTTAGAACAACTACAGCAGCAAAAGATGCTTCTTTAAAGAGAAACTAAAAAACAAAGAGGCACAACAGCAAAAAAACAAAAACATATACAGTCTCAAATAGGTATTGCCTAGGGTACACCTGTAACCAAATAATTTGTGATCAAGGCATCTTGGTCTTACAAGGGTACAAATCGTCGCGTGCACTTTTCTCGTATAAAAAAAATATCAGCTTCTGGCTTGCACAAATTATTGCACAACGCACGAACCTGGATTGCATGCACCAAAGCCTAGCCTTCTTAAACCTGCGGGAACAGGATCAACAAACATGACTGACCTCGTAGAGATGAATACTGCGCAATCATAATAATTATTTAATTTATACTCACTTGAATGTAAAACGAACTACTATAACTTGATTGAAATTTTTCGGTAAACATGCACCCATACTCTAACGTGTTGCTTTTCGGTTAGACTACAGTTGCATGGAACAACACAAACAACTGTAACAGCAAAAAAAAAAAAAAAAGATGCGTACTTGTCTTTTTTTTAACGTCAGAAATCTCGTTTATCTAGTTCGTTCTTCGGCATTCTCGTGTGTTACTTCTGCAAACTCATTGGCTGCCAAGCGATAATAAGATTTTCAAGGTCTGCCCCGCCCTCGGTTTCTTAACCTGCCAGTGATAATAATAGCCATTGAAGCCACTAAATCAGCTCGAGAATAATAACGCGGGAGGCGTTTGTGCCTTATCAGTTGCAATAGCCAAGACATGTACACCACATGAGAGAAATTTGTAGCATAAATGTATAGCATGCACGTTACAAAGGTCGATTTGTTTCCAGGTAGAAGATGCTATGGTATAATTTGTATTTCAGCTTTTTACGAACGCCGTAGAAATCAAGAGATGATCTTAACACGGAGGTTAAGCAGACGTTGCTTGGAGTTACATTCTTGGACCTATCACGGTGAAGCGACAGTCACATGCATGCCGTGTATACATGTGGTCAACGTGCATGTCATCAAACGTATAACTGGAAATCGTTTACAAACTGAAAACTGACTTCCGCTTCTCTTTTCCTTCTTTTTCAGGAACGTGTACGCGGCTGTCGACAGCGCACCTGTATTCGCTTTGCGTCGATTCCATGGAAACAAAAACTCGTATGAACTGCGCAGAAGAGAGCTGCCGCCCACTAATCCTTTGGAACAAACTGGAATGAACAATGCCATTCTCGCGACTGTTTAATTTCCATTTTCCTCCCGTTACTACTCTTGAATGTGGTGACTTCGTAACACTCGCCTTCAAATGAATATTTAGCGTCCTATGTCGTCTACGCTGCAGAAGTTCCTCCAGCTGGCAACTAAATACCTCGCCACAGTTACCAGATAGTCCTAGTGGTTGGTTGTAGAAATACCGGAGAAAGCAAGGGGGTTACGGGCGTCGCGACGTCTACTGCGTGCGACGTTCCCATTTAGTGGCTGAGCGCCGGAGAATCCGCAGTGAATCAGGCTTCTGTCCTACATATTGCCCGTTGCTGTGCAATCGTCAAGGCAGCAGCTATCTCTGCATTACACACTTTTGACGCCACCAGCTTGAGATCGAGAAACGTAACTAAATATACGGTGAACACACCAGTCGGACACACATTGCAAGCATCGTGATGTACACGTAAAGTCCCGTTTCCCTTTTGATGAACTGCGTCGGATTTCCCCATGCTACTTGTTCACATTCTCATATCCCACTTGGTGCGGACCACCACCACGAGGCAGACTACAACGAGAAAGGTCAGCACCACGCCGGTAAGAACGTTCTCATGGTAGCTGGTAAGCCGATCGGTGGCTGGCTCAGGGGACGTGGCATTGCACTCCCAATCGGTGGAGCTGGACATGCATAGCCTGTGAGGCCCCGCCCTGGAACACAAGACACTGCATAGCTGGACTTGACGGCAGAAAGAGTCGCAAGGATACTCATCCTTAAAGGCCGTGGCCAGCCCGATGTACGAGTCCAGGAGTTCGGAAGATCTATTCAGCCGCTGGGAAAGGTTCACCATAGAGGCGGTGCTCGCGTCGGGCACACCGTACTTCGTCGTCAGCGTGTAAAGGGGCTCCCACTTTGGCGTCTCACTGGGGTGCGTATTGGCGCTGTCGAAGTCAAGGTAGTACACGGTGTAGTCGAGCAGCCTGGTCGAGTACGGTTGTACTTGTAGAGCCGCACCATCGGGTTCCTGGGAACTGACAACCTGCGGTTAAACTCGTCTGATGTGGTATATGGTGTGACCGACGCGGCCACCTGGGCGCTTCCCACAGGTCGCCCGTTGGCGTTAGAGAGGACCACGAAGGAGTTACCGTGCTGGTGGCCGAAAAACTGCCCAGAAATCACGTCCGTGAAGTCCGATATCAAATCCTGGTAGGCTTCGTTGATCCCGTCTTCGGAGCAGACCCGAAACACCAACTTCCGGTGATATCGCGCGGCTGTAGAAGCCCGGTGCCACGTGGCCCGAGATGAAGACCTTCTGTCCCAACCGCTGAGCCTCTCGAAGTTGCTTGTGCAGCCACACCAGCTGGTCCTCCGCGCTTCTCTCGAGAGCCGGTGCTTGGTTTCCAGTGTACCATAGAATGCTATTGAGGCAAACCAGTCGTAGAGATCCGCTTACTGTCCAATTGTAGTACCCAGCCTTCTTGAAGATACTCCAGGAGGACGAGGGCAGAAGCTCATTGAATCCAGCATCGAAGAGGAACAAGGACATGTTGTAGGGACGCATATAATTGGGCGGCGAGCAATCGTGATTGCCGAGCGTGGGCACTACGGGACACCCAGGGAACGCTTCGCTCAGCCGCTGAGCGAGCCACGGATCTGCGCGTACACCTCTGACCAGGGGACGTCTTCCACGTGTGGCAGGTTGTCCCCCGTCCAGAGCACGAAGTCCGGGTTCGGCTCAATGCTCCGCATAGCGGCCACGGCCGATTCCACGAGCTGCCTGGGCGCGTCGCACTTAACGTCGCCGTAGGGGCCTATGTCGCCGGAGCCAGGGCGATTGGGGACCAGATGGCACATGGAGTTCCGATCACCGTGGATATTGTATTCCTTGTCATAATGGAAGTCTGTCACGTGCCAGAAATAACCAGTTTCATCTTCAGAGCCGACGATTGACGTCACGACCAGCAGCGTCGCTCCTGCCAAGACGGAAAAGCTTCTGACAGGTATTGTCGTCATTTGGGCCGGTCCACCTTCGATTGCCTAAATGCATCGAAACCTTTACAGCGCCTTGTTATGAAGCGCTAGATTTTTGCCTGCATGTGGATTGATAGCACGTAACGTCAACACGGAGAAGCCCCATGCATGTACTGCGCCAGAACGCTGATGCTGCTGATGGCCTTGCGCGTCGCCACCTGACGACATAGTCCAATGGAAGCCAACGAAAACGGCTGCGCGGCATCAAGTGCTCGAAACAGTTTGACGTCGCCAACAACGCAGGCAAGCACCTGCAGCGGCGTTTATTTGCCTCGTTGGGCGCCCACTGCGTTTTATTTGCCTGTGTATGCGCATGGAAGCGGTGAATTGCGCCGAGAAACTGAGGAGAGGAGGAGAGGAGAGCGCGCGAGGACGCCAGAGTGCCGAGCTCTGATTCCAATGATTGAGTGGGTAGACCCAAAGGTAATTGCCCTCACTGAGGGTCTGCGCGAGCGAGAAGAGCCCGAGGTGGCACGAATTGTCTCGTGCACTAACGCCTGCCTCTCATTAGAGCCACTAAATGAGCTACTCTCAGAGTATCGGGACTCCGTACCCCGATCTGCTAGTGGCCATCGCAATCTTGGTGCTTATAGCAGAGCAGACGATCGTCAGAAATCGAACGTGCGACATCCTCGGCTTTAGATACGGAGTTAGGGTGTGCAGATGACATCGTGTTGGTCTGTCGCGATCTTTTTTAACATTTCTGGAGGGCGACAAACCGTTCCCAGCGATTCCAGAATAAATCTTCAGCTAACTGGTAACCATGATTTTAAGCCCCAAGAGGGCTGAAGTGTCATTACTTTGAAGCGTAGCTTATTCACTGGCTCTCCTTCTTATGAACTACAGCTATGGCGGCTTCACGTATGCGTGGAATGCTCAGTGAGATCGGTCTGTATCGCCATGTGACGCGAGCAGGAGGAGGACGGCAGAGGGTTAAAAACATTCCTACTCATTTTAGTAATAAATTTCTCTTTTGTAGGGTCGTACGACGTCCGGAATGGAGACCTTCCTGGACTTATCATGAGTATTCAGAAGTCGTGCTCGATTTTTTTCACCTCTCTAGGTACTGTAACTTGACCATGAACAGCATACATGACATGGGTGGATCGGTGGCCGAGTGTGTTTGCGCAGCTCGCAGCGAATGCATGCGTATATCATAAGGTCGACCCGATTTCAGTACTGACAACCACTGTCATGCGCTAATTCAGATTACACAATTTTTTCGAAAATCCCACAAGGCCTTTCGTCAATCCTAGATTGCACCGCGCGGCGCGGGGAATTGTGGGGCACTTGCGATGTAGACTCGGGTCGGTTCGTACGACATTTTGGAAGTGGCTCAATTCCTTCTCTTCTAATACAGAGAAAGCAGGGCGAACTCATCACAAAGCCTCTAAAATACAGAGCAAGCGTCCAATCAAACTTAGGAGATAATCGTGGAAAACTGGGGGACGGGCCCTTGCTAGGTCCAAGTGCAAAAATGCAGGAGCACACGGTTGGATCCATAGGCGGAAAGTTTCCAATTTCCCGCGAGGGCCGACGTGCCCCTTTGGCGAAATATATACCTACACCCCTTCCGCCTAAAACGTAACCCCCTATAAAGAAAGATTGAATCGTCTCTACGAGCTCTGCTGCCTAAAACTGAATGGATGATTGATAAGGCTGATGAACCCCTTTAATAGGGCGGCGGCTTGCGCCACCTAGCCAAAGCTTTTAAATTCTAGAATTAAAATCTTCGATTAAATTTTTGATTTAATGGAACGGGCAAAGAATTTCATTTCGCTGCTAAGACGAGCTTCAATCCCCCCACAACTGAAAGTTACATCCATGTGACGGTGATGCCTTTCCGCAACCCGGTACGCGCACTTGTCGTCTTCTGGGCCCCCTTATTCGGGCGCCATCTATCCGTGTTCAGGAAAAACGCCAGGCGCGCCGCACACACGCTAGCTGGATGCTCCGTCTGATCAAGTGGTAGCACCTAAATGTGTTTCTTGTGTCGTGGTAGCCAATCGCTTGCATTTTTTATCAACGTAATGTACGATTTCAAGACAAATTTAAAAAACGAGCATTTTTGGTTGTCTTTTTTTACACGAGTTTTTTGTATGTGTGTGTGTTCTTTAAAAGGAACGTTTACAGGCCAAACATACTAAGAGAAACCAAATGTTTAGGTCGATTTCCCGTTCACTACTCGTCGGTTGATTCTTCAGCGATCACTTGACCGTGAAGTCATAGTCGAGTGATTGTTGTTAAACGTTTCCGTTGTAGCAGAGAACTCAGCACGTACTCTCTAAGTGCCACCAAACGACTTTGGTACACAAGCCTTACTGTAACACTTTAGTTAGGCGGAGACCTGTACGTAACGAGTTACAAGTAATTGATTACTTGTCATCAGTGACATTTTATTGTAACTTTTCAACACTTCAATTACTTTTTGTCTGCGGTAACGTCCGATGTAATTTACTTACTATTTTTTCGGTAATCAAACATAAATAATCAATTATATGTTTCTGAAAGACGTAAAACTATTGAGTAAATATTTTTACGTAAAAAATCGCTCTTCTGCCCGTGCGTCACTCGTCTATGTTGCACCAACGTTGGACACTTTTTCTTATTCATAAACAACTAAAAAAAGATACCAATTGATACAGGAAGGATGAAAATGTCAACGAGCTCAGCAATGTTTTCACTGTCGACCTGTCGAAAGTGACTCATTTCCTGTGTACGGGTCAATTTTTTCGATCCGGGTTTGCCGCGGCATAGACGACTGTGTTCTGCACTGACCCCATCTAGTAACCACTTTGAACATATGTGTAAAATGTAACACATGTATGTGCAAAATGTAAACATAAACGTAACCACTTTGAACACATGCACGCATTTTGGTTTGGCAATAAAAAGTTATAAAGTAACGTGAAAAGCATCCATTCACTTCCTGGTAATTTTTAAATTTCTTTTGGGATGCAGTCATTGATTACTGTAATGCGCTCCATGTTTCAATATAGTAATTGTAATTAGTTACTTGTTTTCAGTAACGCTTACAAAACTCGTTAGGTGGACATTCTAAACCACAGTTAAGCGTAAGTATGGTTAGTAGTTACTGCCAACTATTCGCAACTTCAGCGCCCTATAAATGGCGGGGCAGTAGTCCCAAGATGACGGAAGAAACGGGGATAGATTCTCCAGGATTACAGTGAACTAGAAATGATTGAGTGGGGCGAGCTACAGGCTCCGCTCATGCTTTCAGCTGAAGCTCAGAATATAGAAAGTTGGCGTGGTTGCGCTGCAATCGAAGTGGCTTGGTCTCGCCTGGATTTTCGTCATGACGTCGCATAGTGTCGAGGACGAAGGCCGTTGCGACATGAAGTCGCCGTTGTGACGCGGTCGTGACATCGAGTCGCACTGGGGACAACGCCGTTACGCGAGCCATTGTAACGCGGTCGTGACGTCGACTAGGTCGTCGACGCCGACGTTGACGTCGACACCCCACGCAACGTCAAAAGTCTCTATGACGTCACGTTAACGTCGTCCTTACGACGGGTTACGTTGTCGTCATGTTAACGCCGTCCTGAAGTCGCGTGACGTCGTCGTCAAGTTCACGTCGTCCTGACGTGGTGTCGTCGCCAGGTTAACTTCGTTTTGACGTCACGTTACGTCGTCGTCAACGTTAACGTCGTCCTGACGTCGCGTGACGTAAACGTCAACGTAAACACGTCACAACGACGTCACGACGAAGCCCTGACGTCGTGTAACGTCGTCGCCTTCGCCAACATCGACGTCGACGCGCGTCGCGACGAAGTCCTGACGTCGTTGTCATTGACGATGACGTCGTGAAGTTGTAGGGACGTTGTCCTGACGTTGAGCTGCGTCATGACGACAACGACGTCGACGACCTGATGCCGAGCGTTTTAATGACGTCGCGTTCACAACAAGAACGCCGTCTTCTTGACGTCGCGTGGCGTCGTCGTCGTCGCGAACGTTGACATTGACGTCAACGTCGTTGTCAACGTCGACGACGAAGTGGACGTCAAGGCAACGTCGTGATGTCGCATGGCGTTGTGACGACAAGTCAGGTCGCGGTGATGTTATGTATTGACGTGACGCCTGACGTCTAGGTTGTATCAAAAATTGTAACCCGGGGCTCTACTGTTTCTATGACCTTGACCTGTGCCGGTCAGTGGCGTGGAATGCAACGCTTTTTGCATGGAAAAACGGCTGATAAAATACATTCTGTGTTAATATTATCTGCGCGTTTGATCAAGAGCTTATATTGTAGCGCTCGTTTACTCCTTGTTTATGCAAATCCAAGACACTTCGCTCGTAGTGCCCTCTAATAATTCTTCCACATGCGGAGCTTCAGAACAAGAACTCCAGTCGCCCCACTCATCCTTTATAGTTCACTCTACCAGGATTTCCCGTGCGTCTGCTCGCTGAGGCCGGTCAATGTGCTAGAATTATTTTATTTTATAGCATATACGAAGCAATCAGGGCAGGAACGTATCACAGGTAACGGAGATGTTGACGTAAGTTCAGAAAATGAGCGTGTCGATTTTTAAAAGTTGCGAAGCGGAAAACAACAATTCTTATATGACCGCACTCGCATTTCTCATGAACACATCATGATGCACAAACGCGCCGACCAGAACCATACGGTAAGAGCGGTACCAAGGCCGATAGTCGCTTGCCACCGTCTTCGCCGCCGTCCCCGCTCCCCTGGTTCTTCGTTCGTCCGCGAGAGGGCCAGCGGCTTGCTGTAGTTGCGAATACCCTAGATCCACGGGCACCCTTAACCGCATTTAGGTCTGATCTCAGTCACACTTAACTACAGTTAAGGTGCCCGTGGAACTTGCGAATATGTCAGGTTTCATTAAAGGGTAACGTCCTTCTCATTACCAGAAACATAGCCTGGCACAAAGTATTGCTCACGTCTTGGGACGACAAATGATTGACTAACGAGCGAGTGCTGAGTGAGGGTATGTAATGCCCCTGAATAAAAAATGTAGCGACATGACATCATTTAACTCCTCCTCTGACGCGCACAGCTCTCTGTTTTTGCTTTTGACACCGGCGCGTCGACTTGAGCCGCCTGGATCGGCCAGGATAACAGACGACCTTCCTATACTTGAGTCAGAGCGCAGTCAAAGGCTGAAAGACACGCAAATACATGCACACAGGCTAAAAGCGCACTGTCACGGTCTACCAGCCGCGAAGGATGTGCTCAAAGAAAGACGATGAAAGCCGTGACGTTGCACAGTCGGCGTTATTTGATTGGCGACAGGGGCTCATAGCATGCACTGCACTCCGACAGCATTCCTTCTCCCTCCTCCTCTGACGCACACACCTTTTATCTTTGTTTTGCTTTTTTACACCAGCGCGTCGACTGTAGCGTCGCCTGGATCCAAGATAGCAGACGGCCTTCCTATACTTAGATTTCCACGTTTTCGGTTTTTATTCTTTCAAAATTCGGCGTACTCTTTTCGAGTGTTTATTTTAATTCGTCTTTTGGTATATGTTTGTTGTATTTTGGGGTATGCCCACAAAAGATTGACCGTTTTTTTTTTTTTTTTTTTGTGAATATGAAAGACACATTATCGGACACCGGATCAGATGATCCTTGTAACTCTGATATTTGTGATCCGTCAAAAAATAACGGCACAGATACATTGAAAAAAAGAAAAATCGACACTTTATTTGGCAAATGTGTGCTACTGTAAAAAAAAGAAGAAAAAAAAACAGAAGTACAAACAAGTCAGTGCCCCAAAAACATGGAACTTCACCTTCTGTACATCAGGATTACGTGATCTTATTACAGTGAACACATATGTACTTTCCCAGGTTCTCCTCGTTGATCCACGCTCATTCTTTCCTGTTAATGACCCTGGGCTTCGAGAATGCCCTCTCAACGTTAACACTGGACAGGAGATGAAGCGCTGCCTGATCCAAAATTGGCCAATCAACCAAATGTGACTACCAAAGGAGACACGGTGCGACGCTTTGAAGCATAACATATTTCGTGTACTCACTCAACTCTGGCTGCAGATCTTGCATGAAGCTGAAAACCTTATACTAGCCCACACCCGAACTTTTTTGTAGGACCAGGAACTTGACACACTAAGCCCGATCACAGAAAGGACACAGATGTCCCGCGAAGGACAACCCAAGACCTCTTTTGTTGCATGTTGAACCTTGGAAGAGGGCATATCACGAAGAGATCACTCAATGTCGAACCTTGCAACGCCCCCTCTCCCTCCCCCACCACCACGCTTCCCCGCCCATCTCGACGCAACCCTAAAAAACTGACCATTTTCGGTTAAAACAGAATTTTAGAGAATGGATTCGGCTTACTTTTATCGGCTTTTATCGGTTTAAACCGAAAACGCCAAACCTAAAAGCTGACCTATTTCGGTTAAAACCGAATTTCCGAAAATGGATTCGGCGTACTTTCATCGGTTTAAACCGATAACTCCGAACTTTAGAGAGCAGTCAAAGGCTGAAAGACACGCGAGATACATACACACAGGCTATAGAAGCGCACATGTCGCGGTCTACCAGCCTCGAAGGTTGTGCTCAAAGAAAGACGATGAAAGCCGTGACGTTGCACAGTCGGCGTTGTTTCAATTTGCGACATGAGCTCATAGCATGTACTGCACTCCGACAACATTCCTTCTCCCTCCTCCTCTGACACACACGTGTTTATCTTTTTGTTTTGCTTTTTACACCCGACGCGTTGGCTGTAGCGCCGCCTGGATCGGCCCAAGATAGCAGGAGGCATTCTTCAAAGGATGTCGCTACTTTTTCGTATAAAGGGTCTTTAAAGGGGCGCTGCAATCATATTTAAGCGTCTACATTTTTTGCGGTTTCAACGTCTCTTGGGGCTCGGGCAAGCCAGCGGGCACGGAGAGAGTAGCTAAATATCAGTGCGTCATATTTTAACCGGACGACGCGGAAACCTCCTCCACCTATGAGGGCGACCCGCGTTGCCGAAAGCGCGCGATATCTGACGTCTTAGGTCCTGGCCTTACTACTGGTCAGAGCCGCTAAAAGCTTTTTTTTTTAGTCGAGATACAAAATATAAGTGTCGCGAACCATTTCAATTATGTATAAAAGTAGTTTTTGTTCAGTATTTTAGATCAGAAAAGGAACAAATGCAGTTAATAAAGTACGGATACAAGAAAATGACCCGTCGACACACCCGCCACCAAGCGGCGGAAAAAACGGCGCATACCAGAAAGGGCTAGTGGGATGAGACACCGACGAACAGCGAGCGTAGAAAGATCCCGGGTGTACGCGGCGGCGCTGCGGTCGGTATACCGGCATAGAGTAATATAGTAAACGTAAAGAGAGGACACTAAAGCCGAATCGCGGCCCAGATAGTGCGTTTAATGCCCTCCGCTACGTGGCGCTTTTCTCTAATTTGGTTAATATTAATTAGAGCTCTTTCTCCGAGAAGTATTTATTTTTTAAATTGTTATGATTTAAAATTATTTAAAGTACTTAAAACGACTAAATAGTGTTAATCAAATACGTCACAAAAACCACGTGATGAATGGCGCCTGCCATGGCCTGCCTGCCTGCACGCCTTCGCCTCTGCATCATTCTGCAAGGCCTCTGCTCGTCCGTGCGTCGTTCGTCCGTGCCCTGCATGCCGTCCGTCTTTGCTTTCTGCTGCATCATGTTCGGTCGACTTTGCATCAATCAAGGTGACGCATGACCGCCCGCGTGCTCGCATGCTCGGCGGGAATTTGTGGAGCCGATCGGTTCGACTTTCTCGCGCTGTTGTTTCCGCCGGGCTGTCGGGCTGCACTTGATCGTGTGTGCATCTTGATTTTCGATGAAATTGTTTTAAAAAAGAACTTAACTCACTGACCCTGCACACGACATTGTCCATGGATTTACAGATGGCGGTGTTGAACGAATCTCTAACATTGCAGATAGAGCCTTGGTTGTTGTGCTCCCTGGAATTTCCAGGAGGTGGTGTGGGCTAGCGCCTTGCATACACTCTTGGGCAGGCACGAAGTCAAGATTTTGTTTCGGGGGGGGGGGGGGCGCTCATGACAATATGCTGTATGAGGGGGAGGGGAGAGGAAGCCCCAGCCAAATGGAAGATTTCGGGGGGGGGGGGCGGGCCCCATGGCCTCCCCCCCCCCCCTGACTACGTGCCTGCTGTTTTGCACACTCCAACAACGTCTTCTGTTAAACGCAGTCTCCTCAGTTCTCTCATTCGGGAGCTTAAGACTGTTGGCTTCACAGTAAAGGCTGTGGTCTGTGATTAGGGGGCTTCAAACGTAAGCTTGGCCAACCAACAGTTTGTGTGTTGATAAGCCATTGTTTTTAAGTTGACAACGAATATGTTTACTTTATCTTTGATGTGTCCGCACCTCCCCAAAACAACCAAGAGGAATCTCCAAGCACACAAACTTTGCATTAAAAATGAGGTCGTTGAGTGGTCCCATATTGTTGAACTTTATCGTTCTACCCATCAGATGAGCTTGCAATTGGCTCCGAAACTTACTGAGAGACACATTTTTCAAACATCTTTCAGTAACATGGAAGTAAATCGTGCCCGCACAGGTACTGAGTGCCTCACTCTTTCTTGCAATCATATCCCTTGTTTATGCCAAGGAGCTTCCTGAGGCACCCATGGCTACAGCCTATTTCTGTGATAGTAAGTATGTACATACGTTTTGATTGTCTAAATAGCTCACAATTCAAGAAGACAGGGCAGAAGTTGCGTCATGCCATTCTGAAGGGAGAATCTGAAATACTCGATTTCCTTCACCAGCAACTCGGATGGATTTCAGCATGGCAGTTCCAAAGTAGGAGGCAGCCACAAGCCACCATAGGGTGGCAAGTTACTATAAAAAGTGTCCCCATGCTCTGGGATGAGCTTTCAAACAGCCATGACTTTAAGTTCTTACTTACACGACGCCTGCAGCAAGACCCACTTGAGAAACTATTTGGAGCTATATACGACAAATGCTGGGCTGCAACACAAACCCAAATGTGCATCAGTTCACCTTAACACTAAAACACATAGGGATAAAGAAACTGTTCCAACTGTCGAACAATGAAGACGTAGAGGATGACAAGGCTGACCTCCTCAAGGAGTGGCCAATATCTTCGCACCGTGAAAGTTCAATTTCAGAGATTGCGGGATAACTTCCAATTGATAACTTCCCGCCACTAGAGGATATTTCTGAGCTTGCATCAGACATCAGGTCTAACGTAATTGATGACTCGTCCACTTATTACGTTTGAGGCTATTTGATCAAGCTTGTGCTTGAACAAACAACCCACAGCTCTGGCTGTTCTCAGCTGCTATGGGATGAGTCTGATAATTTGACCAGGCCTCAACAGTACTTTCTTGTGCTTAAAGCATACCACGTGCCAGGAAAACTCTTCAGGAACTTAGTAGTACCATCACAGCTAGGCTGCCTTTAATTTCATTCAGAAACTAGAAAATCACTTTCTTCATATAATAGAGAATGTGGCACATGTTCGAGTAGTGTTTGCCACCTTGTATCACACACTTTGGGGTCCGGGTGGTTTTAGCCTTTGCTCAGAGGAGTGCCACAAAAGGTTTTTAAAAATGTTCTGTTTGTTTGTTCGATTACTTAACCGGTTTACGCTCGTGTTTGCATGTTCGATTACTTAACCGGTATTTGGACAAAGTTCGGTTGCACTCTTCAGTGGCTGGTAAGCAACTAGACAGGTTTAACTATTAATAGTGTATTAACGGAGGCGGTTGCCAAAGCAAAAACAGAAAGCGCCTATCAATTGGGCGGTGCTGCTTGCACTCCAAAGATTTGTTTCCCCTTTTTCCAGCAAATCTGTATCACGGCTCCCTAACAAAATATTTATTCACTTTCTACAGAATTTGTATAGAAAATAGTGTATAGAGGCTCAAAATATTCGAAAGAAAATGTATCCACTTTTGTATCCACTGTCCATAGTCTTTTAGCCTCCTTTTCTGAAGCCATACTTTTTCCTGAACAATTTCGGGGAATGTTTAGGGACGTTGAATCTTGTCAGATTTCGAATAGAGCTATCACTGTTTGGTAATAGCTTGCCCGCAGTGAGTTTGAGGCTATGCAAAATGGCGTTTCTTTATATTAGCCGAAAATTGGGAATTTGTTCTATCCGCTGTGTGCTTTGGACTCTTATTATACTCTTATGACTGGTAAGGATAGCGATGTCTTATTTACATCTGGACTTACTTCCCGTGCCCGAGTCGGCGTGAAAGCGAATGGATCATTCAGCATGTTCTCTGTGGAAAGTTTTTGTTAACTTGGTTCTTCTAGAATCTATTACGAAGTGTACGATATGCCGAACTCCTTCATATTAATTAATTTTATGTGAGTATCTGTTTCGTATAAAACATACAGAGCATCTGAAGTAAATCATGTAGACATGAATGTGGTCCAATAAAATGTTTTCGAACCACTTAATGTTGTTGACCCCAAAACGCTCCACCAGCCAGCAGTCCATGTGGCGATTTTGTAACTTCAATGTTTTACACTAGGAAAGGAACAAGAAATACACCTCTGTTTTGTGAAGTTGAAATATTGTTTGGCCCATTTTGCACGGATTCTATCGTAAAGATTAAAATAAAAGTGCGTCAATATAGGAAAAAGAAAAACACACAAAAAAGCAGCGGCTTCGGGAGTCGCGGAGCTCCCGAGAGCCAAGGGAGGAGGGAAGGAGACAGAGAAGGGTACCGGGAGAACCGGAGCTGAAACGTTCAAACCGAAACCGAAACTTACTTGACCGGAACCGGAATGAGATTATGCTTAATGCCGCCCGCTAGGAGCGCTCCCTGTCAATCGTCTATCTGGGCCGCTGGGGCCTATGGCAGTGTCCGCTCTTTACCTTGTGTATATTACTCTATG